>BRDA01005934.1:0-40848 GCA_036984385.1 Crenuchus spilurus | reverse complement strand
GACAGCTGCAAATGATGAGACATGCTGAAAACAAATGCAAACATTACCACAGCTTGTGCAGGTCTTCATTACTTTTTGCCCTGAGCTGCTTGGCAGACCAGGGTGCACCTAGGAAAGCAGGAAAGTAGTCATGTTAGGATACTGATTCTTTAACCCTAAGATGTAAAAAGTAAAAAGAAAATGTAAAAAGTTCATGCTACAGTGATATTAGATCATGTAATTAGAGCATTTAAGTAGAAGCATGTAAATGTGATTTCCTCATCTCAAACAATTTACTGAAACAAAAGCCAAACAGTGATATAACCCAACAAAAAATGTCTCAATAACAGGTCATGTGCCCTTGAGCAACAATAACAGCTTGACAATGACGTCTCATGCTGTTCACAAGTCTACTTATTGTCTGCTGAGACATGACATCCCTCTCTTCTTGAAGGACAGCCCTCAGCTCATCGAGATTCTGGGGTACAGAGTTACGAGCCTCTACAGTAACTCATCTGATCTCATATGTTTTCTATGGGATTCAGGTCTGGAGAAAGTGCAGGACAATCCATTTGAGGTACCCCAGTCTCCAGCAGCCGGTCCCTAATGATGTGACCTCGATGAGCTGGAGTATTGTCATCCATGAAGATGAATGTAGGCGTGTGTTGTTCATGCAGAAGCACAAAGTGTGCTAACTAAACTTAATTATTTTACATCTTATAAACAATAGATGGTCAAGTCTCAAGCTGTAATTTGATAGTTTAGGCTTTACAGGGTGAATTACCTGATTTAACTGTTGTCTGTCCCCAGTTTTCAGGCAAATCAAAAAAATCTTCAAGGCCCCATCTGCTGGAGGATGTGTGGAGAAGTCGGCTGGACGGAAAAACATAATTACTTTGCCTGGAAAAGTGGACAAAACATGTTTAATTCATCTTATTAAGGTCACAACATGGCCATTGTTATTTATCCGTTTTCTCCACACTCTTTATATGCACTTCAGAACAGAAGCTCTTCACGTTGCCCGGGTATAGTCTGTAGTTATCTTAAGAAGATAATATTACCTCTGAACACAGGACTGGTAGCTGACAAAAGCCTGTGATGAATGCTGAGCGTATAATGATGAAGATATTTTAACAACACGCTGAAATTGTCTGCAAACTGCGGAAACACGGAGTGCTGTGGCCGCGGCCATCTTGAAGCGCAATGTCAACGTTGAGCAGGGTTGCCAGATATTTTGAGTTTTGGGTTTTTTCAAACTCCAGACATATTTCCTAATTATTTTTTGTCAGTCAGTAATTCTATAATATTGAAATTACAATTATTTGAAACGAAGATAATTTCTATCAAGTAAAACATCAAACACAGGTGGTTTTCATTATTTCATGTGTTAACTGCTATTATTTTAAGAAAATAAGTCTTTATTTTACACATAATTTACAAAAATATCTCCAAAGTAGTGACCTAATATGTCAGATTAATTACTAAATGTCTCAAATGTTAAATTAGTGTCTCAAGTTATTGACGTAGCAATTAATAATAATAATAATAATAATAATAATAATAATAATAATAATAATGTTGTTGTTGTTGTTGTTGTTGTTGTTGTTGTTGTTGTTGTTGTTGTTATTATTATTATTATAGATCCATTGTTGTGCTCAAAGTGTAGAAAAGAGATGTACCTAAATATATAACAAATCATATTCATGAGATTTTAGAGGTCAAACAAGAGTTTCAAATTCAACTCTTCGCTGGATATTGTATAACATAATTTAAGTAGGCCCTGTCCTGGGCTTAGTTGAACAGTGTAATGCCCTGCCCTGTGCCCAGTGAGGGGGTAGAGGACTACCCGCGATCCTGATAAGGATTAAGCTGGTGTGATAATGGATGGATGGATGGATAATGGATGGATGGATGGATAATTTAACTAAAAAATTTTCCAACATGGCAACACAAATTCTAAAAACCTAATAATAATAATAATATTACTTTTTTTTCTTTCCAAATATAAGCTAGTTTATTGGACCAATATGGTTTGTATTAGTTAAATACAAATTGTATCATGATAGAGTAAATAAAAATTAAATATTGTTAAATATAATAAACATCACAGCGCCGTTGTGCTACAGTCGCTGAGCCAATCAGCGTCACTCTGGTTGATTACGTCACAAACAGAGATGGTGGCCATGAGCGCTTTGCGGGCTGCTGCCGCCTTCACAGCCAGATTAAACCCCTTAAATCGGGCAAAGCAAGCGACAGATCTGTTGTCCAGGGCAGTGGTGCGTCCAGAACAAGGTGAAACTGCATATGTGTACTGGGATGTAGTCATTGTTTTACTATAAAGGGTTTATTAATGGCAGTGACCTTGTCCTTGTAGTGTTTATGCTAAGCTAACTAACACTGTTTGGCTTGTAGCTTTGTTAATATCAGTTACCTGTCTGTCTCAGTGCTGCAGATTTGCTCATATTTTAACTATAAATATGCTCGTATCATACATAAGGTGGAGACTTAACTACTTCTTAGCTAAATAAAACGTTTCGGTTATGATGTCTTTATCACAGTAGTCATGCAGACTAGTTCCATGTTGGTCAAACATTTGTTTTGGTAACACTGCGCTACCTGCCTTGATTTCTGACTTTCCCCTGACTTTCATTCTCTTACTTTCAACTCCCTGAGTCAGATACAGTAAATTATTGGCAGAAAACTCATTGAAACTGGCGTGTTTTTGACCTGACCAATTCCAGAAAAATAAATTCACATTGCACATATGAGTTTTGTTTTGTATCATAACCAGAATCCATTGTTTGCATCATACAGTTTAAACAAACAAAAAAGCATACAGATCACAAACTTTTAGAAACCCCTAGACATTGAGTTTCCTATAAATTTTTTTTTTGTAATTTCCAACTTTGAAAATTGCATGTATTCACTTATGCACGCAGTGCACCAGGGAGCAAAATACATGCATCAAATTTTATACATCGGGCTTTCTTATTATTTATTATTTATATTGTAATAAATGGTAAGATAATTTGTCATTTAATGATCACACTGATGGACGTACTGAACTAGTGCATCTAAAAAATGAATATAATTGTTATTCAATTGTTACAATTGTAATTATTAAAAGTTATTTTATTTCAGTAATTCAATTCAGAAAGTGAAATTTGCATATTATGTAGATTCATTACACATACTTTTTTTTCATATTTCAAGCATTTTTTTGTTGATGATTATGTATGAGTCAGTATCTAAAAAAATTAGAATATTATATAATTAAAAATTTATTTTTACAACGTAAATGTTGGCCGACTGAAAAGTATGTACAGTATATGGACTCGATACTTGGTTGGGGGTCCTTTTTGCATGAATTACTGCATTAATCCAGCATGGCATTGAGGCGATCAGCCTGTGGCACTGTTGAGCTGTTATGGAAGTTGAGGTTGCTTTGATGGCGGCCTTCAGCTCATCTGCTTTGTTGGGTCTGGTGTGTCTCCTCTTCCTTTAGACAATTAGACTTTCACCTGTAGGTATCAAATATGATACACTTAGCCAGAGATCTCAAATCTCAAATAATTCTAGCATTTGTCTGAGTGTTTCAGCAGACCAAGGCACTGACACTATGATGAGAGGATCATGAGTTTTAATAACATCACGCTGCTTGTGGCTGTGGGTAGATGGCTTTCTCTCCCCTTCACTACAAAAATATGTGATGTCCATCTGTTAGTTGATCTATCAGAGCTGGGGATCCTGGGCTTTTCACCGAATGTGTTGGCTGCCCAGTGATTATGTATTGGTGGCAGTTAAAAAAGATGTGGTGGCTGACTTCAGATGCATCAGAGGAGGAGGATGTGCTAGTCTTCACCCTCTTAAAGTCGGGGACATTACAAGCTGTAAAATTTTTGTCCCAGAAATATTTTTTCAGGTTGCACAGCACTGAAGGGACATTATCTTTCAACTCACATTCACCTCAAAATTGTCACAAAAGGTCATATTTCACCAGCAGGAAAACTTTGATTTATTGGGATATTTTTTCTTTCAAACATTCAGTAAAATCAGAAAATTGCAGTGAAAATGAAACACTTGTTTAATGCTTATTTCAACTGAAGATATGGTGCATAAATAGGCAGAAATGAGCCACCTGAGGGTTTCATCATTCACATGACCTCTCTTTTTTTATGCATTTTTGAGAACAAAGTAATTATACTTTGAATATAAAAATAGTCACTGAAACTGTGAGCTGATCCAAAAATGTTGGACTTTATCCTGTACATGCTCTTGTCACAGTTGCTGTCCGTTATGGAAGTCATGGAAAGAGAATGTTTGTCATCAAGCCTACTGACTTCTATGATAGAAGATTTCTACATTTGCTGGTGAGTTTAATCCGTTTAAGAGGATTGTCAGTTATTTATTTCCTTCCAAGAACATGGAAATTATAAACAAGTCATTTAGACATTCATGCCATAGGTGACCATGGAAGGAAATCATTCATAGTTTAGACTGAATGTCTTACTTCTGTTACAGAGATATTATTTACTCCTCACTGGAATCCCTGTTGCAGCATTTTTGACATTTGTCAATGTATTTATTGGTAAGTTTCCCAGATACTGTCAGTTACATAATCTTTAATAGATGTCTGTTGTTTGTTTTTGCATAGGTTTGATGTTGTGATGTACTGGACTTTCATTAGAGGTTTCTTATTATATTTTAATGATTTTTACTGTTTGCAAAACATGTGGTTATATTGTCTTTTAGGTGAGGCTGAGTTGGCTGAGATCCCTGAGGGTTATGAACCAGAACACTGGGAATACTACAAGGTGAACTTTTCTATTTCACAGAAATACTTTGCTAATGCAAACCGAGTGTTGCAGCTGTCTGGTTGGCTGGTCTGAGACAGTCTTGGGCATGAAGATGTTGGATGTGGAGGTCCTGGGCTGGTGTGGTTACACATGGTCTGCGGTTGTGAGGCCGATTGGATGTACTGCCAAATTCTCTGAAATGCCTTTGAAGTCTGCTTATGGTAGAGAAATGAATATTCAATTGATGTGCCACAGCTCTGGTGGACATTCCTGCAGTCAGCATGCCAATCGCACACTCCCTCAAAATTTGAGACATCTGTGGCATTGTGCTGTGTGATGAAACTGCACATTTTAGAGTAGCCTTTTATTGTGACCACCTTAAAGCACACCTGTGCAATAATCAATGCAGTCTAATCAGCATCTTGATATGCCACGCCTGTGAGGTGGATGGATTATCTCGGTAAAGGAGAAGTGCTCACTAACAGATTTAGACAAATTTGTGAACACTATCTGAGAGAAAAAGGCCTTTTGTGTACATAGAAGAAGTCTTAGATTTTTTGTTTCAGCTCATGAAAAATGGGAGCAAAAACAAAAGTGTTGCTTTTATATTTTTGTTCAGTGTGCTTCATTATACAAAATGCAGGAAGTCTGTGAATAAATAGATATCAGAAATAGTTCTTGTCCAGATGTGATATTCATGATTATGTTCAGAGAAATCTAATCTGAATGTGTCTGTGATCATTTATTTTACCCATTTATTTTACCCCAGCATCCCATTACCAGATGGATTTCACGGAACATCTATGACAGCCCAGTGAAGGAGTATGAGAAGATGGTGGCCCTTGTCCATATTGAAGGAGAGAAGACTAAAATGAGGTAAACTGTTCTTTTTCCAAGTTACTTTGCACTGCATCACATAATGTTTGTGCACATGGTCCTATACTTAATTTGCACTATGTTCATGGCCACAGGCCACGAATATTATTTTTTATATATTTAGGTACATTTTATAGACCATTTTATACAAAATAGGTACAAATAATGGATCAATAATAATAATTATTATTATAATAATTAAAATAATAATAATAATAATAATAATAATAATAATAATAATAAATTATTATTATTATTATTATTATTATTTTTTTATTATAATTTTTTTTTAAATTATGAATTGCTACATCAATAACTTGAGACACTAATTTAACATTTGAGACATTTAGTAATTAATCTGACATATTAGGTCACTAGGTTATTTTAGTAAATTATGCGTATCAGGAGAGAGTGTGGTTCGAGGTGTAAGTAGAAATGTTTAAAATGTCAGTCTAATGTTATATAAAATTGGCAGAAAAACATTCTGCTCATTTTCTTTCACACTTATGTTTAACACACATAGCAGTGTGATTTCTGAACTCTTAACTTTCAGTACTTTCTAATGCAAATAAGTTGCACCAATTGAACGTTACATTCCATTACCACACTGCTTAATCCTTATCAGGGTTGCGGTTAGTCCCCTACCCCCTCACATGGCAGGGCATTACACTATTCAACTAAGCCCAGGACAGGGCGCCAGTCCATCGCTGGGTGCACACATGCGCACATACATACTTACATACATACACACACTGACAATTTAGAGTACCCAATCCACCTGACCTCCATGTTTTTGGACTGTGGGAGGAAACTGGAGACCCCAGAGGAAACCTACGCAGACACGTGGAGAACTCCGCTCAGATAGGGACTCGAACCCAAGACCTCAGCACTGAGAGACAAACGTGCTAACCACTAAGCCACCGTGCTGCCCCAATTGAACATGTTACATAAAAAAAAAAAACAGTAATAGTTAGTTAACCTTAAAAATCTAGAAATGTGTCTCTGTTCTGTCAAATAAACATTCGTTCAGGACTGGGCTCCTCAGGGTGGTAGCTTTCCAGGAACACAACTGGGCACCCCTTGGTCTAGATCAGTGATCCTCACTATTTTTTTTCAAAAGAACCATATTGACAAATCAAAGTCAAGGAGAGCGCCACAATATCACCCCAAGTCACTCAAATAATGTAAAAAATAAACAACCCACCTATGGACTAAACCTTTGCACACTGAATATATTGCTCTAGCTAGCTTATAGAATCGCTGCTGCCATGTAGCCACCCTGCTGCAGGGTTGCCAGGTCCAACTAAAATATCCAGCCTAACGTCAGTCTAAAACCCGCCCTTTAGAAGCTTAAACTAGCCCAGAATATGTCTGTCACACGTTTGAAGCGAATGGCAAAACAACTGTGTACGAGTGCACAACTTAGTATTTTGTTTATAAGGGATTTATTATGATTATTGCTATTTATCTTAAGGTCATTAATAATATGGTAACATGAGTGTTTTATTAGTTCTTTTATAAGTGTTAAACCGTGAACCTGGCAACAGCAGAGTCTCGTGCAGCCTGCTGTTGGAAACAGTGCCTGTGTTGCCAGGTTCCACAGTATCCCCGATTTGGAACCAACTTTAATTGAGGCAAAATGAGAGGGCAAGTGCTTGGAATGTAAAGCGCATGACAGTATATGTCTCTGTAGCATGCTTTTAAAATACTTTGGCTGTTCTGGCGTACTTTCGTAACCGGTCACGAGAGCCACCAGTAAAGCACGGCGAGCCGCATGTGGCTCGGGAGCCGCGCAATGAGTATCCCTGATCTAGATGATCTAGGAGATTCCTCAGATAAATGACTGACACATTTTTACATTTTTTTTTTGTTTTGTTCTCAATAGTTTTGCCTTATAAAGGAGAAATGTGTAACCACATAAACTTGTATATTTTCAACAAAGTGGTAATAAGTACTCGATATGGAAGATATATTTGCATCTTCTTGCCATTTATATTTTCTTGAGGGACATTGTTTCAAACCTCACTTGACTTGACCTGCCAGACTAGACTGCACACACACTTGAGACAAACTGAGCAACATTAACAATTGAACTGCTAGTTTGAACATGTATTTTAAAGTGATGTCAGATAATAATAATTTAATTCTTTTTTTTATTCATAGACGAAACCAACATGAAGTCTGGAAGCTCATGAGAGAAAAAGGAGATGGCCCTTGGTTCTATTACGACACGCATGACAAGAGTCTGATTGACAATAGTCACAAAGCAACACCTGATGAATAAACCTGGTACCAATGCCCTGGGACCTGTCAAATATTTTCATTATACAATGTATAATGAAAATTAATATTTGTGCAAACTTTTGTGTTCTTTTTGCCACTGGCACCAATAAAATGTGATACTATACTCCTGACTGTTTTATTGAAATTGTGCTATTAATTATTACCTGAATGTTAAGTTAATTAGTATCAGCCTCTACCAGAAAGCCTGCAGATCAAAAACCCAGGTGTGGAGGCACTATGTGACATTCATAAAGGTATGGCAGTAACAAATATAAAAATATGATAGCGCATCTCAAAAAATAGAATGTCTTTTTTTTTTTTTATAAGTAAAAAAAACATTTTAAGTTTTGTGTTCCTATTTCAAAATGGTACAGCTGAACTTGATCAGTTTGGCTTATAGTTCATGAAAATTAGAAATCCAGAATCTCAAATTATAAGAATATTAATTTGGAGTAAATTGCTATTCAAACAGCATCAATATTGAAACAGAAATGAAATGTCACTTAATCTGTAATGAATATAAATTATAACAGTGTACCTTTAATTTATGAAGAATGTTTTCACATTTTTTGAGTGCACTAGTAAACAGTTTTATGATACTTTTGGCCAAAGACCAGAAAAATACCTGTTGTATACGATGTTTACTGTGTGAATACAGTAGAGTTTAAAAATAAAGAAATGCAGTTAGACTCATTTTTATGCAAGTTCGTATAAAAATTCTTGGCTTTATATTTCAGCTCTGAACATAGTGAGACACAAGCAAAGTCAGCTTGTCTTTATTTGATTTAGGTGATCTATGACTTATATGGGTGGTTCTGGAAAGCTGATTTCAAAATATTAATCTTAACTTTTCTCTGTATTACCTTTTATCAATTATTTCAATTCTAATTCTATCCATCCTAAAAAAGTTTTTACATTTTAATTGTACTACTGTATAGAACCTTTGTTTTTATTACTATATTTTGCTACTCATTAAGAACTCTGATATCCAAGAGAATGATTGACAATTTGTTAACTTAGTAGTAAAATAATAAATTCCATTTATGTACAGTTTTATTTTACAAAATTTCATGTAGTCAGTTTTGAAGGACCTTCGTTATTATAGTTCCAAGCTGTCTTCTTCGTATTTAATGTTGACACTTTGTATAGTCACTGTGTTTTTCTTAACAACACTACAAATTTAGCAAATTGATGAATTACTGTATGTAGACAGGAAAATTGTGTTTAAATGTGAACTTATGTGAACTTTCCCTTTAAACGTATAAAGATTAATATTTTGTATATAAAAACAGAACAATTAGCATATTTAGGTAGGTAAACATATATATATTATTATACGTTCGTTATGTTTCAGAAGCCAATAGGAAGTCCGTTCTTCTGAATACATTTGCATAAAAATAGATGCTTGAAGTACTGATACAAGTATTTGCTCCTTTTGATACTGAGAGCATAAATCAGTGTAAATTTTTAACTCACTCTTAATGTATTAATTTTTTTCTGAAAAAAGTACAAAACCGTATAATTAGTACACATACATTAGCGTCTTTTACTAATGTTACATTAGCCAATAGAAAAGCCCGTTCGTCTGAATAAATTACCATATATTAAGAATTCCAAATCCAATCGGCGTTTGAGAAGGCACTGATACAAATATAGGCTCCTAATCAGTGTCAATTTTAACTAGCTCTTTATATATTTAATTTTTCTGGGAAAAAATGTACAAAAACGTATATACTTTAATGAAAATATGTTCAGACTTGCATATTTAAGTATGTAAACATACATCAGCGTCTTTTACTAAGCCCGCGTTTTTACAGTAGCCAATAGGAAATACCGTCCGCCTGAATAAATTTGCAAATATTAAGAATTCCACCAATCGGCGCTAGCGACTGCACTGACAGGAATATTGACTCGTTTCTCAAAAGGACCGTTAACCGCCCCTCCCACCCTTCAATGTTTTCGTCGTCATATCCCCTCGATCCTGAGGGAGGAATGTCTCCTCTCTGCGATTTAAAAATAACACCATCATCTCTGCTTCTCACTGACGCTCCGTGACACTGTGGTGCAGCAGGAATGCAAAGATGGCTACAGACCTGGGAGAGCTACTGGTCCCGTACATGCCAACCATAAGAGTGCCGAGGTCTGGAGATAGGGTTTATAAGAGCGAGTGTGCTTTTTCCTACGACTCTCCAGTAAGTAAATAACGCCTTTCCTTTCCTGCATGGATGATTGTTGTGTCCATTTGCCTTTCTGACACCTGAAAGTCCGCCCTTTGTGACCATTAATGACTCTTAAATCTGGAAAATCTAGCCCCCAATGTGTTTTATGTCATAAAAAGGCATGAGCTCCGTTTATGCCATAACAATGATTCGAATTCCCCACTCCACCTTAAATGGATCAGCAGTAACTAATGCATCATTTAAGGTGGAACGGGGAAATCCAATTAAGATGCTTATGAATATAAACAGTCAGTCACACTGGCTTTTACCACACAACCTGAGACCTGATTATAAGTCAGAGAGGCACTGACAATTCTCTGGTCTCAGACTTTCAGTCAGAATATTGCGTTTTCACAACTTTTTTGGGACACTTTAGTAAGTCTGTCCCTCAGCTGCAACAGTTTTAAAGGTGACTCAGCTGTTTGGAGCTCATGTTAGACTATTTTTACCCCCTGGCTGTTAAAGCTCGTGTGTCACCACAGCCTGTTGAGAGGTTTTTCCAAGAGTGTGGAGCTGGGATCCCTGCACTGTTTTGGGACTTGTTTGGCAAAACTAGGCTGCACTCAAGTGTTGGGTTTGGTATACAGGGCCACATCCAAAATAAATAAAAATAACTGTTCATAATTTAATTCAAAATGTAAAATCAAAGTGTCATCTCCAGAATCTCAAAAAGTTACAATATTTCATTTGTTTTTTTTTTGTAAATAATTTATAATGAATATAAAATATATGACAGTGCAACTTTTTTGAAATAAATAATGAACACAGACGACATGGCTCTCCAAACCATCACTGATTGTGGGAAACTTCACACTAGACCTCAAGCAGTTTGGATTGTGTGTTTCTCCGCTCTTCCTTCAGACTCTGGGACCTTGATTTCCAAACGAAATGCAACATTTACTTTCAGTGATGGTTTGGAGAGCCGTGTCATCTGCTGGTGTTGGTCCACTGGTGTTCAAGTCCAAAGTCAGCGCAGCTGTCTACAAGGACATTTTAGAGCAATTCATGCTTCCATCTGCTGACAAGCTTTACAGAGATGTGGATTTCATTATCCAGTAGTTCTTGGCACTGCCCACACTGCCAAAAGTACCAACACCTGGTTTAATAATCACAGTATCACTGTGCTGGGCAGTAAACTCACCTGACCTAAACCTCACAGAGCATCTATGAGCTACTGTCAAGAGGAAGATGAGTGACACCAGACCCAACAATGCAGACGAGCTGAAGGCCGCTCTCAAAGCAACTGGGCTTCTATACCACCTCTACAGTGCCACAGGCTGATCACCTCCATGCCACCTCAACAGTGCCACAGGCTGATCACCTCCATGCCACACCACATTCATGCAAAAGGAGTCCTGACCAAGTACTGAGTGTATATACTGTACATACCTTTCAGTAGAACAAGTTTTAAACATCACTCTTTGAATCGGTCTGCTTTGAGATACTGACATTTGGGTTTTCATTGACTTTAGGCCATAATTATCAACATTAAAAGAAATAAACACTTGAAATAGACACTCTGTGTGAAGAATTTGTATAATATACGAGTTTCTCTTTTTGAATTCAATTACTGTAATTACGTTTTCAATGAAATTCAGATTTTTTGAGATGCACTTGTATACAAAATATGGTAAATAAGAGTTTGGTTGACAGAGGAACATATCAGAATATCAGCGAATGCAGTTTTAAATACGTTGTCAGATACAGCATTAAGTTTTTTTGTTCTGTTATTTAAATTATGAGCTCATTGTTTAGTATAAAACTGCAGCTGCAGTCTGTTAATAACCAAATACTGAGATATGTGCTTTAAAGTGCTTTATGATTATTAGCCTATTTCTTTTTCTTTTTCTTTTGTGTTACAGCCTGATGTAATAGTAATAGTAATGGTTTGTTTTGGTATTTGTCTCTTGAAATTTTTTAATGAAGAATTTACAGATTTAAAATTCTTAGTTGTAAAATTGAAAGAAAGTCATTCAAATGTTTAATTTTTATTGAAGTGCTTCATTTTTGAGAACCGTACCAACTTGGATTTGTTTAAACTGGTGTTGATAGTAACCAGAGGTCACAATGTCAGCAACACAACTGTAGCTATTTTATTTACTAACCAAAATGATCATTCAGCCTGTATGTGTTTTTTATATTTGTATATGTAATACATACATACATACACATTACACTTATATACACTCCATATACACACACCGGTGAGAAGCGGCAGCCAATCGCGCACAGCGTACTCTCAACCGGAAGCGACCGTCCACCTGGAGGACTGCATCGAGCACTAAGGGGATCACCCAGGACAGAGTGCCAACCATATCTGGGCATATATACATACATACATACATACATACATACACACACACACACACACACACACACACACACACACACCAGGGTAATTTTAGAGTATCCAATTCACCTGATATCCATGTTTTTGGACTGTGGGAGGAAACTGGAGTCCCCGGAGGAAACCCACGCAGACACGGGGAGAACATGGAAACTCTGCTCAGATGTGGACTCGAACCCAAGACCTAAGCGCTGAGAGGCGAACGTGCTAACCACTAAGCCACCGTGCCGCCCAATAATAATATAATTATAATATTATAAATAATAATAATAATGTTGGTAAAATTTTGGGAAATCTGGAAAAATAAACCAGCATAAAAACAAAAATGAAATGTAAAATCATTTTTAGGTCAAAATTTCCTCTCCAAACTACTGTGAAACAGTGTCTCAGGCATCCAGCAGTGTACTCAGGTCCTGTAATCTGTGAGGTCATTTTTCAGTGGTATTGAATGCTTCTTTTGGTTTCTATCACCATCACTGTGAAGTTTCTTGTTCAATAGAATGACAAATTTCACAAACCATCCTGAATTTATTTGTGTACATCAGTGGTCGCCGACCCTGATACAGGAGATTTTCCTTTCTTCATCTTAAACCGTAATTGATCACACTTTATTCTGCGCAATATAAGTTCTTGATTAGCTGAAAGAAGTGTGTGCAATTTGGGTTGGAATGTAGATCTCTAGGAGGAGGGTCGTGACTACTAGTTTATGTTTTTAATAATCAAAAAATTGATGAAGTTCCTCAAGTGATTTTGATAACTTTTTTTGTGCTCTTTGTCTTCAGGAGTCTGAAGGTGGTCTGTATGTGTGTTTGAACACATTCCTGGGCTTTGGAAGAGAACATGTGGAGAGACATTACCGTAAAACCGGACAGAGTGTGTATATGCACTTAAAACGTCACGTGAAAGAGGTGAGGCGGAAGACTTTCTAAGTGTCTTTGCTTTGGTTTGCTGACCTTGTCAGGAAAAGTTAACAACATGTGATCGTAGGGAACCTCACCTGTAGATGCATCATAACTGATCAATATTTTTTAAAAATAAATTTATTTCTAGGTTTTTGCCCATTTGTGACCCCGGCAGGGAAAACCAGGTCAAAGTCTTTTTTTTTTTTTTTTCAAAATTTGTTTTTCTCAAAACAACATTTTGTGAATTTAAGTTTTGTTTTTAATCAAAATATGTACTCCAATAGATGTCTGACACTGTTATCTTTCATTTACAGCAATAATACAGAGTGGCTAAGTTTTGTCGCTAATGTGAGTGACACGATATTGACATGATATCTCAATAAGTTGCCCAGTGACTTTGGCCTGGTTTTCTCTGGCAGGGTCACATTTTTATCCCCTTCCCAATGTAGTGGTATCCAATTAGCCCATCCCCTCCGTTAGGCCTCTACCCATCACTTTGCAATGTCCCTGACTCTAGGAGAGTGCAGGCAAGCACCAGCCTCCTCCATTGCATGTGATGCAGCCACCACCTCTTTTCGAACCACCACTGATACACCATCACTGGAGAGCCTAACGCGCTCAGAGGAAGGCACACAGGGTCCCTAGCTCCGATTGGACCAATCAGTAGATGCCTGAGCATTGCAATTATAAAGTGCACCATCAATTTTTGCCAATTTTTGCTCTCTTGGGCCCCGGCTGTTGATGGCATGACCGGGATTCGAACTCATGATCCTCGGGTCATAGTGGTAGCGTCTTAGCCTGCTGAGCCACTCGGGGCCCCTATAACTGATCAATATTAGTATGTTATCTAAACGTGAACTTAACATATGATGGTCTAAGACCTTCCTGCTTCCACTGCTATTGACAAAAACTAAAATAGAAGAAAGGTGGGTCACAATCTAAACAAATAACAATACTTAACTCATATGAAAGGAATGGTTCACCCACACATCATATTTGCAATTGTACGCTAGCCTCTAATGAAGTCCATTAGCCAAGACATGTTTAGAGTCCAACTTTTGCATCTTTAGTTTAAAACTGGTGCTGTAAGGCTAATGTTGCTGTCAAGCACTAGAACTCAAAAGTCACCTAAATAACAGTTGTTTCTTTAACAGTATATCATCAAAACGTATCTCAAACAACATGCAAGGTCTCAGAGACTACCCAGTGTGTTTAGGACATAGTGTGACTTTAGTTATAACCAAAAATGATCTGTCATGGCTGCCTGATGTAAACTTGTCACATTAGCTGGTTTGGAGACCTTAACTAAGTTCTGGATATAGTTTGAGCAGATTGAACGAAGTTTTGTTGATGTATTTTGATGAAAAATTGGTTTGCTTAGGGTTAATCAGGTGACAATTTAATGATGGTTTTTTTAATCAATATTAGCTTGGCAGGTCTGGTTTCAGTTTGTATTTCGTCATTTCAGATCACACACAAATAGCTAAGATACCAAAGGATACACAAATGCAGCAAGAGGCAAAAAACCCTGATGGGCTTAATATTATATAATATAATGTTATAATTAAACTTAATTTTTCTCAAATGAGTATTAAAAGTGCGTAAAAGTAATGGGAAAGTAAACATAACAAAATAAATGTACAATAGCGGTATTCCAACATGCAAGATTTCTCTGTTTAGCCAGGTAACTTAAGCCCAAAGTCAAACCTGTACAGCAGAACAGACCTCTATGTCTGGCTTAAGCTGTCTGGTTATCTGGGGGTGGAAATCCACCAATAACAAGTTAAATAATCAAAGTCAAAGTATACTTATATTACCACCAAAAAATGGGAAATTTGTCTACATAGGTACATGAAATACACAAAACAATGCAAAGGGAAATTTTAGTTAAAAAACAGTAGATAATGGTCTTTTGAATTACTTTAGTTCTATACTAAAGAAGCTAAAATTTGGACTCGAACCATGTCTTGGTAATTGGAAAAATTTTGGATTTTTGGGTGAACCATTTCTTTATGTTGGCATTTCATTATACTTACAATTAATTTTATTCATTGGTTGCTTGTAATAGTTAAAACTGTAGTTTTCAGTGACTGGAGCAGTGACTAAGTTTGGACTTAAAGTAGCTCAACAGATTAATGTAGTAGAAATAGTATCGGGTCCAAAACTCCTAATTCAAGTAACTGCAGTGAAACATTTTAGTACATCCAGCATTTTGTTAAGCTCTGTTCTTCTCTTTTTGGATCTTTTTCGAAAATAAAATACAGCTAAAGCAGCTGAAAAGTAGGAGCTACACTAAATTTTTGAAAAGTAGATTTCCTTACTAAAGTATTACGTTTATTTCTTTACTTGAAAGTAGGTACGTCAACAGCAAATTTACAAAGATGGACAATTTAGTATTTTTGAGACACTCAACATGTTTTCTTTGTACACATAAATACGCAAAATGCCTAAAAATGTGTCAGCCAGAGATAAGTGGGATTATGGCTTGATCTCATTATACCTTACACAAGTTCTTTGCCTCCTCCTCATCCATTAATTTTGTATAAAGGATCATATCCCTTGCATACTTAATGACCTTTTTATTATTCTACTGTGTTCTTAATTAAATTCTAGCCTACATTACAACACTTTGAAAAGTAAACGCATTTGAGTAAAAACACTGATCTAAAATAAGGTCTTATGCTATTCTTCTTAGTGTTACATAAAAGTGAAAAATAATATGGGAAACTCTTTCATGATCACATTTTATGTTGGGGTAAAAACATCCGTATATTTTGAATGTGCTCTGTTTACCATTAGAATTGTATGATTACATGTTTTAATACTTTTATTGATAAATATTTTTTATTTTGTTAACTATTTATTTGTTAATTTTGTGTTGATAATTTAAAAAAAAGCAAACTGTCATATTTTATATTCATTACATGTAAATTACATTTCAAGCTTTTTTTTTAGCTTTAAAGTTGATACTTTTAAAATAGTAATTTCCAAATAATTTGAGAGTCTGGATTTCAGATTTTTTAGATTCAGCTTTTTTTTGCCAATGTGATTTGCACACAATGGAATTTGACCTCATCCATGCAGTGAAACATACACACTAGGCTGTGAGAACATGTGTCTGAAGATATGGGCATCCCTATTCATGGTGCCCGGGGAGCAGATGAGGGTTAGGTGCCTTGCTCAATGGTACTTCAGTCATGACCTCCCTGGGAATCGAACCAGCGACCTTCCGGTCACAAGACCAGATCCCTAATAACCAGACTATGACTGAACCATAAACCATACTGATCAACATTAAAACAAACAAAGGCTTGAAATAACACTTTATGTCTAATGAATATAAAATACGAATATTAATTTTTAAAAAATTAAAATATGAACACAAATGAACTTTCTCACAATATTGCAATTTTTGATGTAGTACTGTACATCAGTATATTCTGTTTTGTTATATAACTTGCAGTAGGTAGAATTAGCATATTAGAATTATTACAATTAAAAATTATATGTTAAATATCATTCATAAAATCTTTCAACACGTAGGCATGTATACAGAAAGTGGACTGAATTTAAAATTAAATCACTTCCTGTTACTCGTTTCCAATCTGCTTGACCTCACTGCAGCCTTCAGTAGCCATCATTAAATTTACTGTTTAAATGTCAGAAATGTCAGAAACAGCTGGCGACTCTCCTACAACTCCTACGTCTGCTGTTTTATCACGATATCATTTTAGCGATCCTGACCACAGCAAAGATAATGAGGATCAACGCAAAGATAATGAGGATCAACACAAATATAGCTGTGAACAATCTTCACTTCAGTCAGTCTGTCAATCAATCAATCAACCTTTATTTTGACTCTGAAATACAATGACAGTGGCCCTCATTTTCAGTGCAGCTGAGCATATTTACCACTTTTAAAAGGGGATAAAAAAAATAATAATAAAAATGGAAATTAATCATATAAAACTAAAAGAACTACTTAATCAAATTAATAAAATCAAGCAAGATAAAAAATTATTAAGACACGATTTAATATTTAATCAACAAGGAAGGAAATTAAATAAAACTAAGATAATAAACCAACAAAGAAAAAACAAGATTTTAACATAGAAAGGTAGAGGCAAACTAAAATTTAAAACATTTAAAACAGTAAAAGGATAGTAATAGGATGGAAAAAGTATGAAAAAGAGGCCTAACGGAGGGGATGGGCTAATTGGCTACCACTACATTGGAAAGGGGATAAAAATGGGCAAAAACCTAGAAATAAATTATATATATAAAAAAGTATGAAAAATTAAAACATAAATGATATTGAGAACATTAAATGATTGGGGGAAAAATAAATGAAAATAGCAGTAATAAGAAAAAGTAATACAAATAAATAAATACTGTAATAGAGCATTTTAAATAAAATGCAATAAATTCCACTTCCACTAATCATCCTGTATAACATACCTCAGCTTTGTATCCAGTACTACTAAATCATTAGCACATTGTTTCTTGTTTCTTTATGTGGGGTTTGTTTGGTCAGTAAGCCTTTAAGCTTTTAAGAGCCATTTGGCATCAAAAGTCATGTTATTGTTTGCTGCAGAAAGCCACAGGTGCCGCTGGAGGTGCTGTGCCGAGAAGACGGAATGGAAAAGTATTTTTAGGTAAGACCGACTGTGAGGAGAGAAAAAACATCACATATACTGACTAAATTACAGACGTGGACTTTAAAGATTTTTTTAATAAGTGACATTTCACCTTGTTTAGTAACCTCAGACCTCCCCTGTTGGAGCTAAATTTAGTTCATTTATCTGTATATGCAGTTAGTAACCGTTCTAAATCTAAAGTGCCACATGCTCGCTCTGGCCTAATCCACTTCTGAGGAGGGTTAGTTTACAGTGGGCTGGACAGACCTGTCACTGCGCCCCCATCAGCTGCTCTGCCCTATCAACCCTCATTGCAGACACACTTCTGCGACTGACGTAGGCTGAGGAGGCCAGGTGCACTCTGTTCATGCTAATGGAGGTTCAAATGATCCTCTTCACAAAGTCTAGGTCATCAAATCCAGCACGGTTTGGGGATTTCCTGTTCAACACCCCTGGATCAGTTAATGAATTATTAACAGGTTTAGTTGATATGTCTGAGAAGGGAAATCAATAGTGTGCTGGACATCGGCCCTCTGGGTCAAGATCTGATGACCTTTAGTGCTATTGTTAATTTGGTCAAACTTTACAATAATGATAAAAATAGTGGTGACTACATAGAGAAGTTTTGGCAACAATCTATCAGACAATCTGCCATCTTTAGGACATTAGTCATCACCTGAATAGTCCCTCACTAAGTGTTAACATGAACACAAGTCCTGTTCACCCAGGTCAAGGAGCTTCAAATGTAGTCCAGGAGTCCCAGTGTCCAGCACAGCTTGGTGATTTTGAACACCTGGCTCACTTAATCTATTAACTGACAGATTTATGAGGATGTCTATTCAGGGACCAAAAAATTTGCCATCTTTAGCAGATTAGTCGACATCTTAATTGATATTTAGACCTTTATTATGTATACATGTCCTGTTCACCCAGGCGTTTGGGGATCTTTAAATCTGGTCCTGTATCTCAAAGTGTCCAACATTTGGATTATTTCCCAACTCAACACACCTTGTTAAATTCTTCTGCTAATTGCCAGGTTTAGTTGATATCTGAGAAGGGAAATCATAAGTGTGCTGGACACCGGCTCTCCGGGGCAAGATCTGATCATTTCTAGTCTTGGTTCTATTGTTAAATTAGATCTTCACTAAGTGCACCCAGTTTAGACCAAGGAGCTTAAAATCTAGTCCTAAAGTCCCAGTGTCTAGCACAGTTTGGTGATTTCCATTCTCAACACACCTGGTTCAGTTAATTTGTTAAGCAGGAAAATCACCAACTTGTGCTGAACACAGGACCCCCAGGTCAGTATCTGATGATTTTTGATCTAGGTGCTGTTGTTTATTTGGTTCTTGAGACGGTATTAAGCATTATAGTTTTGGGAACAATATTTCAAAAATATCTCCCATCTTCAACAATCATTTTTAGAAATCACCTTCATTGATATTTAAATCGTAACTAAGTACTAACACGATACTGTGTTAAGTAAAGTTTTTATTAACTGATAATTAAATGAAGTCACATGAATATACAGGGGTTAGACAATGAAAGTGAAACAGCTGTCATGTTAGTGAGGGAGGTTTCATGGCTAAATTGGACCAGTCTGGTGGCCAATCTTCATTAATGTCACATTGCACCAGTAAGAGCAGAGTGTGAAGGTTCAGTTAGCAGGTAAGAGCACAGTTATATAGTATATTACAATGCACACAACATTATGGTGACATACCAGAGTTCAAAAGAGGACAAATTGTTGCTGCACGTCTTGCTGGTGCATCTGTGACCAAGACAGCAAGTCTTTGTGTCTAAATATTATTGAGCCACTTTGGGGTGTTTTGGAGGAGCGAGTCAGGAAACGGTTTCCTCCACCAGCATCACGTAGTGACCTGACCACTATCCTGCAAGAACAATGGCTTAAAATCCCTCTGACCACTGTGCAGGACTTGTATATGACATTCCCAAGACTAATTGACCCTGTATTGGCTGCAAAAGGATGCCCTACACCTACTAATAAATTATTGTGGTCTAAAACCAGCTGTTTCACTTTCATTGTCCAACCCCTGTATGTTGTACATGATACAATAGCTGTGGAGTCACATTGATATTTAGTAATTTAATATTGACTAAATTAATGATCAATTAATCATTTAGATATTACTTAATCATTTAATAATGATTAATGCAGTAATCAATACTGTTAATAGATGAACCCTCATTACAAAGTGTTACCATTTAAAAGCCGCATACTCTAATATTTAAAAATTTGGTTTAAGTTATTTTGTTGTTTTACAGTATCAGTAATTACCAGCTTTAAGAAAATATCAATACATTTGAGTATTACAATGTGATGTTTGATTGTTTCTCATAAACGCTATTGATTTTTAATTAGCAGTTCTCATGTAAATAATATACTGTATATCTACTTACAGATTTGTTTTTGTCAAGTTGCCTTTCTTGAGGTTTCTTTGTTTATTTTATTCTTGAGGTTTATTTGAACTTATTTATGTTATACATTAGGACTGTGTACTGGCAAGAACTTGGTGATTATGGTGCATATCATTATACAGGGGTTATGATTCAATATGTTGCAGTATATTTTATATATATTTTGAAACTGTAAACGTGATATATTGCGATTTTTTTTATCAATTAAAAAAGCATCTAGTTTATCACTGTTTCATTTAATTAACACTATCAGTGAGTCCTTACAACACTTAGTTACGTTGGAGTAGAAGAATCTAATGGCTGAAGAGCACTGCTGTCTAGGTTTAAACACAAAATAAAAAACATCTAATAATCTTAAATGTAAAAAATGTTTATTAAAAAAACTATACTGTTTTTGAGAATTGATACAATATTATAAAAAAAATATATAAAATATGTTTTATTATACCCTTGTTCTCAGTCATGTTACAATAATATTCAGCCAATTCATATTTTCTGTCCAGCTTATCAGGCTTCACACTATTTACCTGAATACACACAGCAATACATGTGTCTGCAGCTGAATTGACTTCATATAATTAAAAACACTGATTCCTAACTTTTGAACTGTACTGCATAGTCTGAGAATTGTATCACTTGTGAAGAACTGTTTATTCATCAGACTCATAGTACAGACTCATGCAGTGCCATAATCATCCTCTGACAATACCCAGGACTGCAGGGAACGTTGTGTTGATGCAGCATCTCTATACAAGCGTGGTGATCTAATCAGCCTGCCTGAGCACACACATCATAGGACAAAACTAAACTGGTGTAGTAGCTTTCCCATCATTTCCCCAGCCTGGCAAAGTAAATGCCTGTGCACACCTCCAACAGGAACAGTACCAGTTAAAGGTTTGGACACACCTGACTTTAAATTTATTTCTAAGACATGCCAATGAATAATTTTAACATGCAGTGGTGCTTGAATGTTTGTGAAACCTTTACTTCTGCTTCTCACTTCAAGTCCTAAAAGTAGATACCAAGAAGAGAACCAAATCAGACAAAAAATTAACTGTCATTTATTTGTTGAGGAAAATGATCCAATAATACATGTCTCTGAGTGGCAAAAGTCAGGAGTGAGTGACTGCCCTGTATTATTTAAAGAACAGGGATCTAGCAAAATCTGAGCTTCACAACACATTTTTGTTTCAAGGCATGAACAAAGGAGATTTTTGAGGACCTCAGAAGAAGAGTTGGTGATGCTCATCAGGCTGGAAAAGGTTACAAAACCATCTCTTAAAAGTCTGGACTCCCACAGTCAGATGGATTGTGAACAAATGTGGGAAATTCAAGACCATTGTTACACTCCCCAGGAGTGGTGGACCAACATATCATTCCAAGAGCAGAGCGTGCAATATTCCACAGGGTCACCCAAAGTAACTTCTAATCAACTAAAGGTCTTACTCACATTGGCAATATTCATTAATCCACCATCAGGAGAACACTGAAGAGCAATAGTGTGTATGACAGGGTTGCACTACTCTCCAAAAAAAAAAAAAATAATAATAATAATAATACATTTTATTTATAGGCGCCTTTCTAGACACTCAAGGTCACCTTACATATCAATAGAAAATATAAGGAAAAATAAAATATAAAATGAAGTATAAATATGTAAAAACAGTATAAAAATAAGATTTGTAAATGCAATAAAAACAGCCAATGCAGATGAGATAAAGTCAAATAAGATAATCTGAACAGATGGGTTTTTAATTTAGATTTGAAGAGTGAAATTGAATCAGTATTGCGAAGATGGGAGTGAATAGGAGTGAATTCCATAGCTGAGGAGCAGAGCAGCTAAAAGCAGGGGGGACAGTTAAGTGAATGGAGGAAGATGATCTAAGAGTGCGGATGGGTGTGGAAATGTGAAGAAGATCTGAAAGATTTGGAGGTGTAAGATTATGAATAACTTTGAATGTTAATAGTATTTTGTAATTGATGCATTGAGTGATGGGGAGGGTGGGAGTGATATGATGAATAGAAGAGGTGCGTGTTATAATACTGAGTTTTGTACCAGTTGAAGTTTATGAAGAGTTTTTTGAGTAAGACCAAACAACAAAGAATTACAGTAATCTAAACGTGAGGTAACTAAACTATGTACAAGGATGGAAGTTGAGTGTGAGGTAAGGGAAGACCGAAGACGGTTGATGTTACAGAGATGGAAATACGCAGATCTGGTAATATTATTAATATGTGAGGTGAAGGAAAGAGTGCTATCGAGGATGACACCCAAACTCTTTACTTGAGTGGAAGGAGAGATGACAGTTTTCTCTATGGGGATAGAGAATTTATTAGAAGTGGATTTTGTGCCAATTAAGATGAATTCAGTTTTATCACTATTTAATTTGAGAAAATTTGAGGTGAACCATGATTTTATTTCAGAAAGGCAGTTAATAAGGGAGGGAAATGAGAGTGCTGAGTTAGGTTTGGTAGAAAGATAGAGCTGGGTGTCATCGGCATAACAGTGGAAGTGAATATGATGTTTGCGGAATATGTAACCAAGGGGAAGAAGGTAATGATAAAAAGGAGAGGCCCCAGGACAGAGCCCTGGGGTACACCAGTGGTTACAGGGACTGTGTTGGAGGTGAATGACTTTAACTGAATAAACTGAGAACAGCCAGAGAGATATGAGCGAAACCAGTTGAGGGGTATGCCCGTGATGCCAAAAGATGCAAGTCTATCCAGGAGAATGGAATGTGAAATTGTATCAAAGGCTCAGGTCAAGCAGTAGCAGAATGGAAACCAAACCAGAGTCAGCAGCAAGAGGTCATTAGTGATTTTAAGGAGAGCTGTTTCTGTACTATGAAGGGGACGAAAGCCAGACTGGAATTGTTCATATAAATGATTACAGGAAAAATGAGTATGAAGTTGGGCAGAAACTATAAAAAGAACATTTTTGTCCCTTTGCAGTTTGCTCAAGATCACATGGACAAGCCAGAAGACTATTGGAACAATGTTTTGTGTTGAGTGGGACCAAAATAAAACTTTTTGGTTTAAATGAAGTGTTATGTTTGGAGAAAGGAAAACACTGCTTCCCAGTATAAAAATCTAATCTCATCTGTGAAACATGATGGTTGTAGTATCATTCCGGGTGAGTGAACGCTGGCGCGTCTGGCTGCTGCTACCCTTTTCGGAGTTTTTTATCTAATGTTTTTATTGTTTTAAGTTGACTGTTTTATTGAAAGCTGCATTAAAGACGACACCATGGTAAACCTTAAGGTGTTGTGGTGGGTTACACTCTCCGCCCTACTTTCCTCTATTGCCACTACTACTAGACTGAGATACTCACTGGATGAATTATACCGGCTTCAAACACACTACGAACCTCTACAAGAACTTCAGTTCCATGAGGATGTTCCTCTCCGGCGTCGATAGTACAACCACCATGGATCTCGTCGTAATTTCAAGATCAGTGGTGGTAATGCTGGGACTATTTCCACTCTCTGGTCTGCAGGTTTGCGGTGTTCAAAGAGGTCCATCAGATGTGTAGACCACAGTGTGCTAACTCCACTGGAGAAATCCCATGTAAATATGCACACGTCTTCTCATAAGTTTGGTTTCTTCAACATCAGATCCCTCACTAATAAAGCTCATATGGTCAGTGACTTCATCATGGATCATGAACTGGATTATTTGTGTCTTACGGAAACTTGGCAGCCACAGAATGACTTTCTACACCTGAACTCCGCAAGTCCGCCTGGATTTTTGTTTACATTTGCAAATCGCATACCTCTGGTAAGGGAGGTGGTGTCGCGCTGATCTATAGCGAGAGTATACATCTAATAACGCTCTCGTTACCTGAACATACGTCATTTGAACTGTTGGCTGTAAAACTCTGGATGCACACCCACCATCATTGCTGGGCTGTACAGACCCCCCAAGTCATCATCAAATATATTCAATAATGAATTCTCAACACTTCTAGCTACTCTTAGTGCAATGTCTCCTAATATCATTCTAATGGGAGACTTTAATGTGCATTTTGATAATACTGAAAATATTTTCACAAAGGTTTTTATAGCAACGTTAGACTGCTTTGAACTTTTCTAAAGTGTGAATTTTGTAACTCACAATAAGGGCCATATCCTTAATCTAGCCTGTTGCTCTGGTATTACACCTTATAACATTTCTTCAGCAGAACTACCCATCTCGGACCATAAAGTTGTATTATTTAATGCTAATTTGCAACTTGGTAAATCAAAGGGGCAGCGTATGATGTCATATCGAAACATAAAGCATGTTAACCCAGAAGACTTTACTAGGTTAATTGCGTCTAGTCCAGGGGTGGGCAACTCCAGTTTTGGAGGGCCAGTGTCCAGCAGAGTTTGGTGGTGATTGTGCTCTGACAATAAAATTAAACCTGCTAATTGCCTGCTGAGTTGAATCAGGTGTGTTTGATCAGGTAGATCACCAAACTGTGCAGGAATCCGGACCTCCAGGACTGGAGTTGCCCACCCCTGGTCTAGTCCCACCCCTGCCTCAGTATCCTCCCCCATGGAGTTGCTGGAATACTATAATACTAATTTATCTTCAGCGCTTGATTCCTTGGCCCCATTGAAAACACAAGCAGTCTCATTTGTCCATGCTGCCCCCTGGTATACACCTGAGCTACGTAAACTCAAGGTGGCTGGTTGACATTTGGAGCACCTTTACACTAGGACTGGATTGGCTGTACATAAACAATGTACTTTGAGCATATGCTTCACTACAAAAATGTCCTCTCAATGGTGAAAACTTCTCATTATACAAATATAATCAATGCAGGTGAAGGAAATACTAGACGTCTCTTTTCAACAGTGAAAAGACTACTTCAGCCACCTGCACACAACATGGATAGTAACAGCACTAAAGAACAATGTTTTTCAATTCCAAAATTAGCACAGTCCATGAACAGTTGTCTTCTGAAATTACTACGCAGTCTGTCTCACTGTCAGCAAGTTTTACAGAACTGTGTCCACCTTCTGTTTTAAGTGACTTTAGTCTTCCAACTGAAAGTCATATTTTTGAACTCATTTCCAAATCTAATATGTCTACTTGTCATCTGGACCCTGTTCAAACATCCTTACTAAGGGCTTGTCTGCCTTTGATCATCTCTGTCATAAGTAGATTTATTAACTCTTCCTTGACCACTGGTATAGTTCCTCCTTCACTGAAAGTTGCCATAATACGACCAACTCTGAAAAAAATTGGTTTAGACCCTCCTGATTTAAATAATTATGGGCCAGTTTCAAATTTGTCATTTATTTCCAAAATCCATGAAAAGGTGGTTACAGCCCAACTCCAGCTTTATCTTCATAATAATAATCTGTTTGAAAGATTCCAATCTGGTTTGCGCTCTAAACACAGCACGGACACTGCATTGGTAAAGATTACTAATGATCTCCTCAGAGCAGCTGATTCTGGTCTGCTTTCTATTCTTATTCTCCTCGACCTCAGTGCTGCCTTTGACACCATATCCCATCAGCTCCTTATGGATCGTCTGGCTAGCATTGGGGTCTGTGGCATGGTGTATCAGTGGTTTGCATCCTACCTTGCTGACAGGACACAGTTTGTACAAATCCAGAATCATAGGTCAGATTGTTCCCCAGTCTGTAATGGTATTCCACAAGGCTCAGTGCTGGGACCGCTCCTGTTTAACGTTTATCTTCTCCCACTTGGTAAAATATTTAGGCATTATGCATTGTCATTGTTATGCTGATGATACACAGCTTTATGTATCCACTAAGCCAAGCTGGCATTCCCAATAAACTTATTCAAATACTTCAACATATTCAGAACTCAGCAGCACGGATAATCACATGCACCAAGTCCACTGAGCATGTCACAACTTTGCTGATCTAATTGCACTGGCTCCCACTATCACAGCGGATCAACTTTAAAATCTTACTATTGACATTTATTACTTACTATTACTAGAATTCCCAAAGGTGGTAAAATTTTACCACTGAAAATCAGGCTGTCTGCAGGGTCTCTCCCTCTCAGGAATGTGACACATTCAGACCTGGCTGCGCTGCTTGTTGTTATGCAAAATAAGCACGCCTTCCCCCTCCTGCCTCTATCACAAGAGACAGAACTGGTTCTCACACACAGTCAAGTTTTTACTCTTGCCAGAAAGTTTGATCCTATCCATAAGCAAAGTAGTGAACACATCAAATGGGCAGCGCTATTCAAACAACTCACTGCCTGTCCTGTACTTCAGGTGCAAATGTGTGTCCACTTCGCTATTGTTTCAAACTGGTCCTGCCCGCATTTGCTTGCCCTATTCATGGGCAGCGCTATTGAAACCCCTGCGCTACTAATTTCATTACACACCAGTTGCAGAAGAACAAAAACCACTTATAAAATAATAATGTTTATAGCTGTAGTTGCATGTCCATGTATGTAGCATGTAATGTAGTTTTATTTGTAATATTACAACAACAACATACATTTTATTTTATATTTTATCTTCACTTCATGACATGGTGCTTTTCACCATGCACCATGCTCCACTGTAATTACATTTTATTTTAACAAATTACATGATTTTTGTGTGAATGTAATTGTTAATGTGAATGTAAAATATTAGAATAATAATACACCTCTAATTTTATTTTGTAATATTATTGTATAATAATTTTATTGTATAATAATACTACAAATAAAATTGTGTTTATTATTTATTATTCTAATAAATTAGAATTTAATATATTAAATTAGAATGTAATATATTATTGTAAATAAATCTCTACTGAAATTACATTTCAATTTAAGGCACTTTATAACTTTTCCCCGGGTTATCTGACAGACCTTCAGTTTTATACTCCTTCCCGCTCTTTGCGATCCTCTTCAGCAGGCCTTTTGGCAGAATCAGCCATTAATCTTAACATAATGGGTGCCACGGCCTTTTCCTATGTGGCACCCAAACTCTGGAATGTGCTTCCCACTCATATTCGAACATTGCATTCCATTGCAGAATTTAAAACGGCTCTTAAATCTTTTTAAACTGGCCTATTCACCTTAACACATTTTATATTTATTGTTCTATGTTTGTGTGTTATGGTGAATTGGTTATTGTAGCTGTAAAAATCAACTGTATGTTTTAATCTTTGTATTGGTTGATGTAAGGTGACCTTGAGTGTTATGAAAGGTGCCAACAAATAAAATGTATTATTATTATTATTATTATTATTATGATTATGGCTTGGGCCTGTTTTGCTGCAACTGGGCCAGGCTGTTAGCCATCATTGATGGAACAATGAATTCTGAATTTCACCACCATATTCTAAAGGAAAATGTCAGGACATAAGTCATGCAGCAACCCTAAACAAACAAGTCGTTCTACCAAATAACACTTAAAGCAGATGTTCATGTTTTCAAGTAACCAAGCTAATGTGGAGCACTGCTAAACAATTATTGGAAATGTTTACTTATTACAGTTGTGCAGTTATTGCTGCACGAGGGGGTCACATCACATTCTTAAAGCTGAGGATCACATACTTTTGCCTGTCACCAGTAGGTAATATTGATCATTTACCTCAATAAACAAATGACCAAGTCTAATGTTTTTGTCTCATTTGTTTGTCTACTTTTAGGAGTTGTGTGACATTCTAAAAACATTTTAGGTTAGGCTTACAAAACAAAGCCAAGGAAGAGATGTTGCCTTCTCTATGTCACCTTATGTTTTTATAAGTTTCTGATCCCAAAAGATCTTTTTTTAGCATGTAGGGCACTCACTATAGTTTCACACATAGACAGCAGAATCTTCAGTCTTCAGCCATGTTTTTAGATCTAAATCTGACATCATGTTCCTTTGTTGTTTTCTCAGCAGTTAAATATATCTGTATTGGTATTAAAGTTGAGTGTAGTCATTGCTAAGCCAGTGTGTTTTCATGTAATTTATGGTACAGTAATATTCACAGAGCTGTACCATCTGATTGCTCTTTTACAGGATTTTGGATATGATCTGATTCACTGGAAAGACAATGACTCTCCAATATATGTCTGATCATCTCTCATATCTCCTTTTCTTTAAGATTTAGAACTTAACCGTGATTTTAACGGGGATGATTATGAATATGAAGATGAAGCCAAGCTTGTCATATTCCCAGACCACTTTGAGATCCCTTTACCAAATATTGAGGAGTTGCCTGCACTGGTTAGTGAGAATGTGTGAGCATGTCCTGTTGATGCACTGCATGCCTGAAGTTTGGCTCTGATTTAAATGCTGTAATATATTTAACC
Organism: Crenuchus spilurus; assembly: GCA_036984385.1. Taxonomy (NCBI): domain Eukaryota; kingdom Metazoa; phylum Chordata; class Actinopteri; order Characiformes; family Crenuchidae; genus Crenuchus; species Crenuchus spilurus. The sequence continues at coordinate 12,108 of BRDA01005934.1, read as the reverse complement.
CAAACCCAAAAATGTTCATTTATTACTGTACACTTATTTCAGTCTGATCGGAATGGTGGCCTTATATGCAGAGAATTGATTTCCTTATGTATCCTTATATTCCCTATATATTCCTTAAGTCCCCACTTGTTTTTTTTTGGATAAAAATGCCCTACTAACACTCAAGCTACCATGTAGAAATTACCCAGCAACAACATAGCAACAACCTTTGTGACCACAGCAACTGTCTAGGTACATCTTGTTAACCACTTCAGGGACTATAGCAAGCACCTAGCAACACATTTACAGCATTTACAGTATGTGGCAGACACTCTTATCCACTTTAGCTTCAGCAACTGTTTAGGAGACCCTAAAAAGTACCTAGCAACCACTCAGGAGAGCATAGAAATTTCATAGCAAGAAATGAATAGCAACCACTTCAGAAATGATAGCAACCACCTCACAACACTTTAAACCACTCAGGTGACCATAGAAAGTACTTAGCAATAACTTGAGACAATAGGAACCCCCAGGGAGACCATAGCATCTGCCTAGGTACACCTTTGCAACCACTGTCTGCAGAGACCATAGCAACCGCCTAGGTACATCTTAGCAACCACTTCAGAGACTATAGCAACCACCCAGGAGACTACAGAAAGTACCTAGCACACCTTAACAACCACAAGTTTTGTACGGTGGCCTGCTACTATACGTACATATGTGTGTTTTTTGCAGTGCCTTGAAGATTTTGGATAAGTTGTCTCTTTGACTGGTCATTATGGCCGCTTTTAAGGCAATAAGGGAACATCTTCAGTTAAAGTATAGGGGCCACAGTGCTTTGGGTCAAAATATATTACAGTATCAATATAAAGTCATTGTATGCTCTTTTTCACATGCTTGAGTACCATCTCATGCATACTCACAAAAATTCTTCATCCTATTTTGTGATTTTTATTGAGTTTATTTGTGAAGCATTGATTACATAAAATCCAATGGCATGTTCAGTGACCGTGGTGTGCATGGCAACATTTGGGATGCATAGTTTAAAAGGAATGATTCTCTTTGAAAATATGAACATATTTTCTCACTCGCCCCAGATGTAGTCTATCAGTCCAAATTTGACATCTTAACTGTCAACTGTCAACTGCGAGCATTGTCAACAAACAATAAACACCCAAATAGCCCAGTGATTGTATACAATTTGACTGATCTGGGTTGAGCACAGTTTTGGTGATGTATTTTGAAGAAAATGTCAGGGCTATTTAGGCGACTACTGAGTTCTAGTGTTCGATAGTCTTGCAGCTTCAAGGGGGGTGGGTCAACTAATAAGTTATTATTAGACAATCATACAATCCTACAATGTTGTTGTGGTGTTCAGGTGTACTGATAGTGATAGTAGTGAAACAAGAATGTAAGAATGGTAGTAAAGATAGTAGTAATAATATTAATAATAATGATGTCAGCAATTAGAGTCCATATAAACGTCAGTGTGGTTGGTAGTGTAGGGAAAGTGCCTGGTGAGCAGCTGATCAGTTCTAAAAAAGCTCAATTTGGACTCCAAACGTGTCTTGGCTGATTGGCTACATCTAGACTAAGCACAAACATTGTATAAATATGATTTTTTGGGTGAATTGTTTCTTAAAAACTTCTAAAACTGTACTGAGAACTTTGAAATACTCTCTTGTTATTGAGCGTTCTGATGTTTGCAGTAATAATTGGCATTAAAATTCATAGGCATTCTCTGCTGTTGATGTTGCTGTTCCTTCACATTATGCAGAGATGCCTAGGGAGGCATTATACATCTGCTTATTAGTTTCTGAGTGGTGATCATTTGTGAAAGAAGCACTGAAGCCGGTCAGATTGTTTTGGCCACAATGACATCCGCCTTTAGAGCCAGATCTGAACACTGTCAAACACCAGACTGAGCCTTCCATGTGGCATTTCATGAAAACTCCATTGATTGTTAATTCTAGGTTTAAGGGAAGTCTTAGGCTGGGTATGTGCATGGAAGTTATTTCATTAACTGCATGATGTGTTTACTCTTTCATAGAATATTGTTTAGCTCCACCTAGATAATGGCTGGTCTAACATGGTGGCTCAGGACTGAGGCATAGGTTTCAGGCTTTTAGCTGTTGAAATATTCTTTATTTATTACATGTTTCATGAAACTGGTTGATCATATACTTGTATGTGTACATCTGCCCCATTCAGGTGACCATTGCCTGTGATGCTGTGCTTAATGCTGGATCTGCATACAAAAAGCAAGAGTCAGATTCTTGGGAGGAGGAGCTTCAAGTGTCCAAACATGCCAGAAGTCTCAGACAACAAGAGAATGGGGTTCGAATTCCCCCCAGGTTAGTCACATGGCAGTGTAGTATCAGATGATCTAGCTGGCACTGTGCTGGTGTCGGTGGGGTGGTTTAGAAAGCCCCTTTAAACTGATATGATAACTTGTTTTCGCCATGCTTGATGTTGACATTTCCTTCAGTGTCTCTTGGGTTTGTGGAAAACACTTAACCGTTGCCTTATTTTTGTTGATATGTAGTTAATATCAGTGTTAATTTTTTTATTTTGATTTAGTTTTAGTCTTAGTCTTCTGACTAAAATGTATATTAGTTTTAGTCATATTTTAGTCATGTAGTTATTGTTAGTTTTAGTCTAGTTTTAGTCAACGAAAACTGAAAACATTTTAGTCTAGTTTTAGTCAATTAAATGTTTAAAATATTTAATCTAATTTTAGTTTTATTTTTTAGTTACACTATTTTAAATTAGAGCTATTTTAGACTGCTTACTGTTATTTTAATAAAACAATATTTTTGTTTAATATCTTTAATTTTTGTTACATTTAATAACACAATGGCATCAGATATTGTGGAAGAAAATTGGCCCATTTTTCAGGTTTATTTTAAAAAGCGGATTACTGGACAAAAACATTCTTTTTGTCCTTCTGTGACATTTTCATTTCGTTTTTATTCGTCGACGAAAAGTCTAATAATTTTAGTCATAGTTTTTGTTTTAAAATATTAGTTTTTATTTAGTTCTCGTCTCGTTTTCGTCGTGAAAAAATGGTCGTCAATGAATATTTTTCGTCATAATTATCGTTAACGAAATTAACACTGGTTAATATATAAATATCAAAGTAAACTCTGCACGTCTGTGTTGACATACTTGTGCATCAGACAAAACTGATATTTTAATAAAGTCGTCAAATGTTAGAAACTTTAGATATAATAGTGCATCTGTTATATCATCCATCCATTATCCCACCCGCTTAACGCTTACCAGGGTCGCATTTAGACCACTACCCCCTCATCGGGCGCAGGGCAGGGAATTACACTATCCCAACTAAGCCCAGGACAGGGCGCCAATCCATCGCTGGGTACACACAGAGACAATTTAGAGAACCCAATCCACCTGACCTCCATCTGTTATAGCAAGTTTATGAAATTACACATTAACATCAAGTTAATTTGTGCTCATAATTTAATTTAAAAAAGGTAAATTGTCATGTTTTCTATTCGTGACTTGTAAGGTGACATATTTCAAACCATATCATATTTCTAGTTTGAGTAAATTTACTATTCAAACAGTATCAACATTAGAACTAAAAACTCTTGAAACACGTTACTTTATGTGTAACGAATATAAAATATGGCCGTTTATGTTTTTGAAGACACACTAGTAGTTAATGAATGTAGAGAAAGGTTCATGTTTTCTTCAGATGTGTGACACTTCTGCTCTGTTTAGTGGCTGGAAGTGTGCCAAGTGTGAACTGAGAGAGAACCTGTGGCTAAACTTGACGGATGGCTCTGTTCTGTGTGGGAAATGGTTCTTTGATGGAAGTGGAGGGAATGGACATGCCCTTGAGCACTACAAAGAAACCAAATTCCCTCTGGCAGTCAAACTAGACAACATCACCCCAGATGGAGCAGGTGGGTGCTTTAGGAGAAACAGTGCAAATATGCCTAGAAACACACAAAAAATAAGATTTTAAATAGCAAATCATGCTGATATTGTGCCTGTATGTCCATTGTTGTTGTCATTTGGTGATCATTGGTGAGCATTAGTGCATCAAAATATTAGAATATTATGAAAAATTTATTTCAAAAAGGATGAATATTTTTTTTTTTATTAATTTTATATGAAGTGACATATTTTAAGCCTAAAAATACTGATCATATACATGAACTCTTAAATATCAGAAATCCAGAATCTCAAATTATTAGAATATATAATTTGGAATTTGAGAAAATTACTTATTAAATGTTTTTAACATCAAAAATGGTTTGAAATAACTTTATATGTAACATTATGAGTAATGCCACCCTTATTAGAGAAATAATATGTTTTTGTTACATTATACATCATCTGTTATTAATTTCAAATTCCTGTCCAAAACTGAAAGTAATATTTCTGTCCAAATATGGATAAAATTTTCGTTTATGTCCTGCTTTTGTTGATCATGCAGATGACTAAATCTCTCTGTGTCACTTGCAGATATTTATTCCTTTGATGAAGAAGAGGCAGTTCTAGACCCTCACATAGCAGAGCACTTGTCACACTTTGGAATAGATATGCTAAGGATGCAAAGGGTGTGTTGCAAATGGGTGCATAGTTCCATCTTCTAATTACCAGTCCTTTATGATGCGCAGTATTCTTCTGTACTGAAAGTTTATGGTAATCTCCCACAGACAGAGAATGGACACCACACAGATAACCACATGCAGTCACGAGCCAGTGAATGGGAGGTGATTCAGGAGTCCGGCCTGAAGCTGAAGTCAGTGTACGGGTCAGGATATACAGGCATCAGAAACATGGGCAACAGTTGCTACCTCAGTACTACTATGCAAGTCCTCTTCAGCATCCCGGAGTTCCAGAGAGCGTAAGTGTTCAGTACAAAAATATTGACACTCTCACTATATTGTGTGATACTGTGTTGATTTTGAAAATCACAATGTCAATTCAATTTTTTTTAATTTATTTTATTTCTACGTTTTTGTCAATTTTTATCCCCTTCCTAATGTATTAGTAGCCAGTTAGCCCATCCCATCCATTAGGACTCCCCATCACTTTTGCAATGTCCCTGACTCTAGGAGGGTAAAGTCAAGCACATGCCTGCATGCCTACCGCCTCTTTTTGAACTACCGCTTATACATCATCACTGGGGAAGCTAAGGTGCTCAGAGGAAAGTGCAGGATTCCCATCTCTGAATGGACCAATCAGTAGACGCCTGAGCCAGCGGACATTACAATGTGAAAGTGGTAGGGAGAGAGAGCGCCATCTACCCGCCCAGAGACAGCACTGCCAATTTTTACTCTCTTGGTTTACAGGATGGAGATAAAATGGACTCCTACTAGCAATGATCAGACTGATGCTTTCAGGCTATTGCACTTTTAATTTGACCCCGGATGGATGCAATTATCACTATTATTAATGTTATTATTGTTTTACACTACAGCACAATGTCAGACTTAACTGAGAATGTAAATTTCTATCAGTAGTAGATCAGAGGAGGATGGATCCCCTTTGCGGTCCTGGTTCCTCCCTAGGTTTCTTCCTCCAGCCTCGATGGAGTTTTCCCTTGCCACTGTTGCCTTTGGCTTACTCGCCTCAGGTTTTGCACTTTTGATTCAAATTGTCTCATGCCAGTTAGGTAAAGCTGCTTTGTGACAACGCCTGTTGTAAAAAGAGCTTTATAAATACATTTTGATTGATTTGAATGAGCTATAAAGTCTGTGACACCTAAAAAAGCAAACTTTTACACCCATCGTCTCATAACTTATTAACTCATTTTAGGATAAGGGGAAAATGATTTATTTAATAATTAATTAATTCATATTTTTTTAGTGAACCATTCCTTTAAGGTTCCACAGTTTTAACAGTGTTTTGTTAATCTTTTTTTTTAGGTATGTGGGAAATCTACAGAGAATATTTGATTACTCACCGCTTGATCCCACCCAGGACTTCAGTACGCAGATGTAAGAAAAAGTGCTGCTGTTACTCTGCGTCCTTTGAATACTTGTCTGAAGAATATATCTGGTTTAATGCACTGCTAGTGTTGCTGTTCTTTTGCCAACAGCTGAGAGGCTTGTTTCTGGTAGTTCTGTTAGTTTTCTGTGCATGTTACTTTAGTAAACATTAATACTGTGGAATCTATGCACAGATCATGGATCTGGAAATACTGGATTGGCAAAGAACTGTTTACACCTGAGGAGATATCAGAACTAGTTCATTGGTTTTTGCATGAATCTCACTGTTGAAGCTGCTCTGTCCAGTGCAGCTATTTGACACTGTGTTTTGGATGCTTTTTGTCTGTATCCACCAGGGCAAAATTGGGTCATGGGCTTCTTTCAGGCCAGTATTCCAAACCTCCAATCAAATCAGAACTCATTGAACAGGTGATGAAAGAAGAATACAAGGTATTTGACTTGGTCTGTCTTGCTTGATACTTGGCTTGAGCATGAGCCTTAAGACATTCTACTAAATTAGTATGAAAAGAAAGCTTATTCCCTGATTTCATACTAATTAACCCAACTGTCTTATTGGGCCAGTAATATGACACTGTAAAAGCATAGATAAAACTTTATTGATGCAGAACCATGGGACATATTTCTGTGTTATGTTAAAAAAAACATAATAATTGTACACTATATGCCCATTCTTTGTTTCTTCCTAAATCAATAGTGTTAGAAAAGAGTTTATTCTGCTTTTATTGGCATAACTGCCTCTACTGTCCTCTACATTACTGTGAGGATTTGACTGCATATAGTGACAAGTGTGTTAGTGAGGTCAGGATGTTGGCAGCCATGGCCTGGAGGTTATGGATCTGGTCTTGTGACCAGTTCAATCCCCAGGGAGTGCATGACTGAAGTGCCCTTGAGCACCTGACCTCTAAATGTAAGTCGCTCTGGATAAGAGCTTCATCTAAATGCCTCAAATGTAAATGTGTTAGATGATGATCACCACCAGCACCACCTCATCCCCAACTCATCTCAAAAGCATTGAATGGAGCAGACACCATGGTTCCATTGATCAACACTGGAGGGTCTTTATACCCCTCTAGCCCACGTGGCATTAGGCATGGTGCCAATAGGTTCATGTTTATCCCCTCCAGAGGGTCCTCTTCTATTGGCAGTACTTCCCTGCAGGGACTAGACAAGCTGTGTGTACATTTGTGTCAGCAACAGGTGCATGAATGCATTCATTAGAAGGGGTGTCCACAAATATTTGGACATATAGTGTATGTTCCTAAGAATGAACAATAGTCCGTGTTTCCTTAATAGCATTTGAATAAACAGAACATGAACCTATAAGAATCCAGGCAGCTCAATAACCATGCATTTGGATGACATTGCTGGTCAGCATTGGTACTACATATTGCCACAGTAGGAAGTAAACCATGTGTTATGGCAAGTTTGGGCACCTCTAAACATTTTCTGTTACTGTGAATGGTTAAAGTAAAAGCTAAACTGAATTCCAAAAGACATAAAGTTAAAAATGGCAGATTTCAGAAAAATTTAAGCTGTATTACTTTTATATTTTTAATTTTACCATTTCAAAATAAGAAAAAAAAAGAAAATGGCTTGAAGCAAAAGTTTGGGCACCCTGCATGGTCAATCCTAATTGTCTTTCAAAACGTATTTGGTTGATTTTCACCCATTCTTTCCTGTAAATCTTTCTATTTGTGTGAGATTGTTAGGCCATCTTGCATGCACTGCTCTTTTGAGGTCTAGGCACAGCTTTATGATGGTGTTTTGGTCAGTGAACTGTGAGGACCATGGCAAAACTTTCAGCTTGTGCCTTTTGAGGTAGTCAGTTGTGGAATCTGAGGTGTGTTTTAGGGTCGTGTGAGCCATCCTCTTTTCATCTTCAGCTTCTTTATAGCTGGTGTGCTTGCTTCCAGAATTTGCTGGTATTTAATTCAATTCCTTCTTCACTTTACCAATGAAATGTTCTCCATGCCAATGGATGCAACACAAGCTCAAAACATGATTGATCCACCCCCATACTTAACAGTTTGAGAGGTGGTCTTTTCATGAACTTCTACACAAAGTTCAAAACATCTCCAGTTGCATGGAGTTGCCAAACTTTTGCATGGTGCCCCTTTCCTTTTTTACTCTATAATTGTACAAAATAAAAATAATACAGTAATGTTGCTTAAAGTGTTGAAACAATTTTGACCTCATACTTTGTCTTTTGGTGTCTTTTCTACTCAACATAACAGAAAATTTGACCTGGAGTGTGCCAAATTTTACATGCCACATTACCTCCAAAATGGTAACAGGAGAAGGAAAAAACACTCAACTTTTGATGGAAGTGATTGTAAAAATATTAACACTTTCTATGTCATGTGTATCAGACTCTATGAACACATTTATAACACATTACAATGTTGTCATAAGGCATTATAAACATGGCCTATCATCATTCATAAGGCACTATAGATATTTCTAAAATTATCATAATGAATCATAAACTGTGTTCAGAATATTTTTGCACATCGATACCAAAGAAACTCAGGCCCAGCTTGCATTCAAGGTAAGTAAAATTCACGACTGGTTAAAGTAATTATAGTGTGGTTTAGTGTGTTTATTTTTAGTTTAAGTACACAACTTTGTTAGTCATAATGCATAATTCAAGTTGGGAGTGAGTTTTTTCATATTGACATTTAACATATAAACACAGCTTATTATGCATTATATTAACAATTCATAATAAACATGGCTTTTATGGATTATATGGCATTTTTCTAAATATTTATAGTCATGTTTATGCCTAATGAATGCATTATTAACAGGGGTTAGACAGTGAAAGTGAAACAGCTGTCATGTTAGTGTGGGAGGTTTCATGGCTAAATTGGACCAGTCTGGTGGCCAATCTTCGTCACATTGCACCAGTAAGAGCAGAGTGTGAAGGTTCAGTTAGCAGGTAAGAGCACAGTTATATAGTATATTACAATGCACACAACATTATGGTGACATACCAGAGTTCAAAAGAGGACAAATTGTTGGTGCACGTCTTGCTGGCGCATCTGTGACCAAGACAGCAAGTCTTTGTGTCTAAATATTATTGAGCCACTTTGGGGTGTTTTGGAGGAGCGAGTCAGGAAACGGTTTCCTCCACCAGCATCACGTAGTGACCTGACCACTATCCTGCAAGAAGAATGGCTTAAAATCCCTCTGACCACTGTGCAGGACTTGTATATGTCATTCCCAAGACAAATTGACCCTGTACTGGCTGCAAAAGGAGTAAAACCAGCTGTTTCACTTTTATTGTCTAACCTCTGTATGTGTTCATAGCGTCTTATAGACATTACATTCATAGAATGTTAACAAATTATTTAATTTTCAGTTCATCCTGGAGCATTTGTGTTCATTTTGACACAATTTTCAAATTATCTAAAAAAAATGAAAAGAAACAAAATCAACATTCTTCTCACACTGTGAGAGTTAGTGTGAACATTTTGTAAACAGTGAAGGTTATTTTTCCTGATTAATTCATTGTTATATTAACCGTCATCCTTTAAATTGCTTTTAGCAGCATGCATAAAGAAGCACCACGTTTCCTGTTAGCTATGCACTTTTGTGTTGGAGTGAATTAATCATTTGATCGATTTTACTTTTCATTGGCATCATCTTGAATGAGAGGCTGTGAAATCAAAAGACCTTTATTGCACTTCACTAAAGAAGCTGTCCTTTGATAACCAACCTGCTGCTTGTTTTGTAGCAACAGCACAGAGGAATTTCTCCCAAGATGTTCAAGGCTTTGGTCAGCAAGGGCCATCCAGAATTCTCTTCAAACAGACAACAGGATGCGCAGGAATTTTTCCTGCATTTCATCAACCTGGTAGAGGTACGACCTTGTTCTTTTCATAAGCGTTTCTATTGCAGAAAAGCAGAGCATCACTGCTTTATAGTCTGTCTAAGCTGCCATCTGCTACAGTTTGGGAGGCTTTTGAAAGTGCTTGTTCAAAAAAAGTTATATTTTTTTTATATTTTATAAGACTAGAGCTTATTATGTTGTCTCAGACAAAGAGATGGACAGTACTGAATTAAAATTTTCATCATGAAAATTGTAAAAAGCTTTTGTCGTAGTTCCACAGGACTGAAGCGCTATAATAGCTTCCAGGCTTGTCTGAGGTTTGTGAGCACTCTTTCTGTCACTTGGCTCTGATTTTAGAAGACACTTCTTAGCAGCATTCCTGCTCCCAGCACTGCCAGACATACACTTGTGCTCTGAAGTGACTTTCTCAACCGAGTTAAATTTAGAACACCCCTATCAGTTACACAGGCTAGATAATGCTTCCTATTTACCTCGTCTGCAAGGCTGATGGCTACCATCGAACCCATTGCCCTGAAACTTTTCACAGACCACAAAAACAAATAAAACATCTGTTGTAATTGTGTATTAAAGTCACAGTAGTTTGTCAATGTCATATATATAGTTGTTTATTTATCCCTCCCACCTGCTGGCAGCATGCATGAAGTGTGCCTAATTCTAATTATGGGACAACTTGACAAGGTCAAGACAGAACTATGTTTTCTGGGTATGTTTAGCACCAAGAAGGTCTGACCTGGTGTATTTGTGGAGTGCTGGACAGTGAGAGGTCCTTATACTGCCCTTCTGCCTGCTATCTGGCCATCTAGCACTGGTATTTCGGCACTGTTGGGGGAGAAATATAGCTGGAGTATTTTGGTAAGGGCTCAGAATAGAGAAACTGCTGCACCTCATTGCAAGATGACCTCGGTGAACTTTTAATTAAAGATATATGATCAAGATTGAGGAATTAATGTTGATCCTTGAGTAGGGCTGCCACAAACGATTATTTTTATAGTCGACTAATCACCGATTATTTTTACGATTAGTCGACTAATCGGATCATACGTTAATTGAATATAAAAGATGCAGCTTATCGCACTAGAATGCAGCTGTTATTATATAACCGTCATTAGATTACAGCTATATGCTAACTAAAAAACAATTAAGACCATAGTTCATTAAACCTTTAATGAAATATGCAGCTTGTTGCAACAAACAATTATTTAACTGTTTAGCATAAAGTGTAAACGTAGCACTGAAACGTAACGTTAGCAAACATTAGCATTGCTATTCAAACACATGACTGTTATAACGTTACAGAAACACATGAATGTGTGCTAAGGCTAATGAATCAAATCGTCATCGCTAATGTTCACTTTTACAGCTATAAATATGAGTAAGCAGCAAGTTAAGTCTCTGTTTATGCTAATTTTAGCAGCTAACTAGCAATTTAGCTTACCGAGATGACCGTCCCTCTTCATCATTGTCACAATCAGCCATAACATGCTTCCTTTTCAGGTGCTCGTGCATCGCAGTTGTGCTGCCGTTGAAGACAAGTTCTGCCTTGCAGATATTACATTGCACACGTTTCTCTTTCATTTTCTTTAAATGATCCCACACTTTTGAGCTCCGTTGCCGGCTAGCCATGATGAGCCTGTCTATATAACGTCATCCACAGCCTACCCCAGTTACCACTACTGCGCATGTGCGTCAAGGACAGAAAGGCAGACGCAGCAGTTTGGAGAGAAAAAGAAAGTAAAAAAACAAAACAAACGACGCATCGACTATTAAATTAGTCGTCAACTATTTTAATAGTCTTCATAATCGTGACTAGTCGACTAATCATGGCAGCCCTATCCTTGAGGCATGTGTTATCTTGCTATGCATTAAAACACATTGAAAAGTCATAAAAAAAGACCTGGCAGTAGAGCAGATGGGTGATATCTTGTGTTGTTCTCATTTTGGGCAGCAGTGGCTAGCTGGCTGACTGGCTGTTGCAACCTACTAACCGTTGCACTACATGCTCACCTAGTTTTAGACAATTCTGCTATGTAAAAAAAAGACTCAAGTGAGTCTTCAAGACAAAAAAAAAGTTTACTTGTTTACAGAAACTTCTCTTACCATAGTACTAGATAATTTTCTGACATTTGCAATGTTAGTAGTACAAACCGGATTCCAAAAAAGTTGGGACGCTATACAAATTGTGAATAAAAACCTGAATGCAATGATGTGGAGATGGCAAATGTCAATATTTTATTCGTAATAGAATATAGATGACAGATCAAAAGTTTAATCTGAGTAAATGTAACA
>BRDA01005933.1:21871-37217 GCA_036984385.1 Crenuchus spilurus | reverse complement strand
AAGTACATTACGTTACTCACTGATATACTTCAGTACAAGTTAAAGTACATTACGTTACTCACTGATATACTTCAGTACAAGTTAAAGTACATTACTCACTGATATACTTCAGTCCAAGTTAAAGAACATTACTTTACTCACTGATATACTTCAATACAAGGTAAATTGTCATTTGAAATATAGTGATGTGCACACCTGAATTTGTCTGATTTATATTAAAAAACTAAAGACATTTTTAAATGTAAACATTTACAGTTTGTATCAATAATAAGGTTAAAAATGCATCACAGGTCTGCAATTCAGTTAAAAACATGAACAGAATTAAAACAACAAGAGATCATTTAAACAAAACCTTAATTTAAAGCTCATTCAAAATTGGTTAACTGGTTTTAGCTCACAGCAGTATTGTATTAGACACAGTAACCTAGATCATTAGCAATGTGAAACAAAAACACTTTCAAATCCATATTCAGGGCAGTACATAGCCTACACAGTAGAGGGAAAGCTAACTGTATCATAAAACAAACACTGAAAAGCATATACATCACTAAAGCTACTGACAAGTGACAGGTGAACTTTGATTATCTGGTTAATAATGGCACCTGTCAGTGGGTTGATATGCTAGACAATAAGTGAACAGTCAGGTCTTGTGCTGGAAGCAGGAAAAAATGGTTAAGTGAGTGCAAAGCTGTAATGTCTAGATTACTGGGTCAGAACATCTCCAAAATGGCCGGTCAGCACCAAAAGTGGTTCAAGGAAGAAAACCATTGAACAGGTGACAGGATCACGGTGGACCCAAGGTTAACTGATGGAGATGCATGAAGGGTGATGGCTTGCTGGTCCGATCCATAGAAGATCAACTGTAGCACAAACTGTTGAAGAATTTGATGCTGGCTATGACAGAAAGGTGCCAGAACACTCAATGCATCACAACTTCTTGTATATGGACCTGCAGACCAGTCAGGAGTGACCATGCTGATCCCTGTCCATGACCAGCTTCTACAATGAGCATCAGAAGTGGACCATTGAGCACTGGAAGAAGGTGTCCTGCTCTGATGAAGCATACTTCTACATCATGTGGACAACCAGATGCAGGTGCATCTCTTACCTGAAGAAGAGATGAAACAGTGGGAAGAAGACAAGCTGATGGAGACAGTGTGATGATCTGGACAATGTTCTATCAAGGAACCTTGGGTCCACAGTTTCATGTAGATGATACTCTGACACCACCAACCTAACCACTGCAGAGCAAGTTCACTTCTTCATGATAATAGTGTTCCCTACATGCAGTCCTGCCACACTGTAGAAACTCTTGAGGAATGGTTTGAGGAACATCACAAGGTGTTCAAATTGTTGTCGTGACCTTCAGATTTTCTAAATTTCAATCTGCTCATATGTGTGCTGTGCTGGTCTGGGCCTGGTGACTCAACTTTACAACTTACAGGACTTTAAAAAAATCTGCTGTTAACAACAACTTGTTGTTAGATACTACACGACACCTTTAGAGGTCTTGTAGAATCCATCACTCATTGGGTCAGAACTGTTTTGGTGACATGAGGGAGATTATATTACACAATACACAATATTTGTGTAATGTTTTAATGTTATGGCTGATATTCTGTATTAGATATCATGTAATGCCTGCTTTGGTTAATTAATACTTTATTGTATAAAATCAAGTCTGCTTCTGATTAATTTAACAAATTCATTAACAAATTCACAAATTGGCTGAGGAGAGAACATCTGTAAACAAACATCTTCAAACTACTTTTATAAACTTATACTTCTGCTTTATTCTATTTTTTATATAATAAATATTGTTTTTACAAACATACTCAATTTTTGACAAAATAAAATGTTTTAAATAATATGTTAAATCATCTCAAATGCAATAATACTCTTAATACTCTTATATTATATCTTAGTTCTATAAGAATATCAGTGATATAATTGTGCTGGATGAGTTTGTTTAGTTGCGCTGGTAGTTGTTGCATAAGTACCTACAGTGTCATGTAAGAATTAGTGGTTAAACTCCATGTATTTATTGGTGTCGTAAATAAGTGATCCATTTATTATGGAGACTTCTGCGTCAAACTTCTGCAGATTTTAATTCTCTTTTAGTCTGTTTTCACTGATATTTAACATAATAAATTATTGCATATTATAAATTGTACATATTTTCCCCAGGGTGGTACATTTAGAAAATCAATAGAAATGGATCAAGAGAAAATCTATAGTTTTAACTTCCATTCCATGTAGAGAAATTGTCAACTAAATGTGGGAATTAAGACAGAGATGCAGTAACATTTGCATATGTTTCTAAAATTCACAAACAAAAAAATACATTAATTATACATTACATTATATTACATGTATAGTGGTACATGTGGCATTATCTATATATTTCTGTATAATGAGGTGATTTGTGTAATGTACAATGTCATGTTATTATTACAAACTATTTATGAAAACTAATTTTATAAATATTATTAATATTAGCTAAGTGGTAAAAATATAAAAGCCATGTAAAAATTAATTTAGAGTTATATAACTAGTCTGCATGAGAATTGATATAGTTTATATTGCAGTTTATACAGTTTATATTACTACTTCTAATGCTAATATTAAGAATAATGATATAATGATAACAATAATTTTAATAATAGAAAGATTAATAAAATGATTTTCTTAATAAGGATTTGTATAGTTATTTCACTTTGACTTAGGAAATCTATGATTATATTTAAATATTACTGTATTCCCCCTTTATTGATGTATCAGATTTGATTTTGGATGTTTTATTAATATTGTTGTGGTGGAGTTTCATATCAGTTTTGTGAATCAGCCACAGCTCTGTTAGCGCTCACTACAACACAGCCCACTCTGTCGCTCTTTAAAACCACACTTTCCACAGGGTGGGTCTGCCTGAGCCAGCGGTCACAGTTTAAATTCAAATGAGGTGCTAAAATATGACATTGCAGCAGCCTGTGTTGTCTTCAGATTAATTTCTCTAAAGCCCAAACAACTGTAAACCATCTACTAGAGAAATCACTTCAAATAATATTTTATATACTTTTAACATATTTTATAGTTTTCAGTACAACTTTTCTCATTCTGACACTGAGCTTTATTGCATGGCAAACACACACACACACACACACACACACACAAACACACATATATATATATATATATATATATATATATATATATATATATATATATATATATATATATATATATATAGTTTTTTAACTATTCTACGTAAAACCCGTTTATGGCAAACTGTAAAGTTTAATTTTTACCAGGAATAGTTATTGTCTTGTGACCATTTCCCAAGCTCTTTATCACTTTAAGACTGATAGCACCTTAACTGGTATACAGTGTATAGTATATAGGTATACAGTGTATACCTTTAAGATTGAACTCTGAGCTCTGTTTTCATTGGTTGACTCATTCAAAAAGCGCTACAGGATGAAACACTCATTACAACTTCAGTGTGTTAAAATATATGGAGCTAAACAACTGCCATAGCTAAACTCAACTGATCTTTGCAAAGCTTGACTGCCTGTCTTTGGTTTAGCTCTTCACCTATAAGGGCTGTGGTTTCTAAAAGCATCTTAGTATAAAAATCACTATAATAAAAGATCTACACTTTTGGTGAAACTGCTCAGCTACCTTTTTTATGTTAGTCTAGATCTGAGGTGCTTAATCTTGGTCCTGGAGATCTACCACCCTACACAGTTAAGCTCCAACCTTAATCTAACATCTGGTCCATGTAATGAAGCCTTTCAGTCTGACTGAAAATCTGATTCAGGTGTGTTAGATCTGAACTCCTCAGGGTGGTAGTAGTCAATCTCCAAAAATTTAAATATCATGAAAGGTTTGTTCAGAATTTAATAAAAAAAAATCATATTTTTATAAAGAGCCACATCACTTAACAAGTCATAAATATAAAATATATGACTGTTTACCTTTTTTTAAAATTAAATGATAAACAAAAAAACGAACTTTTTCATTATAGTGTATTTTTTTGATATGGTACTGTAGCTCTCTGGCACCAGCCTGGTCTAGCAAAGTGATTTTGTTGTTGTTGTCCTTCTTCAGACTGCTCCTGGTCAGCAAAAGCGATTGTTCCGCAAAGTGAAGAATCTGATCAGTGCCTTTCAAAAACCAGACCAAGGCATCGCTGTTCCTCTGCTTTACCCTGTAATTGTTCAGAATCACTACGGCGGCCCAAACACATCCCAGAAACAGCCTTCAGCATGAAGACAACCACATAAACTGTAGCACATCTGACATTTCTTGTGGACAGTTTCTGGATGATACAGACTTTTCAGGAAACATTTATCTGGATCTGTATATACTTTATGTTCTTTACATTTGTGTATCTGCCATGCAGTTTCTCATGTATGACCAGTTTAAATACAGCAACAAACTCAGTGTTCTGAGACTTCAAATAGCTTTACAAGTGTGAGCTCTCATAAAAGATGGTTCTTCAAGGTTTCTTTAGCAAATTCATATGTAGAGCTACATACAAGCAGTCAAAGTGCTTTTGAAGTGTCTTGAATGTCCAGATGTTGTACTGAGATCTTTGGACTGTAAAATGTATGGGTTATACACAGATTTATACACACATAATTAAGTACAGCACATTTATTTATCTGAAGAACCAGCTCACCAGGCAAAGAAGCAAAATTTAACTATACAAAAATGTCTGGGCCCTTTACTTCTTTACTGAAGAACCTTTGAAGAACCATCTTTTTTGAAGAAAGCAGGCATTTAGAAGATTCTGAATGTTGTTCATTTGACTTTTTTGCCTTGCTTTTTGTCTCCATGCTCTACGTTTGACCTGTAATTAGCTCACATTAAACACAAGAAAAAGAGAATTAAGCATTTGTTAGTGTGAATACTGCAGGGAAATCATGCTAAATAATGTTCTGTATGTTTACCGCTTGCTGCATGTGGTCACATTCACCACGTACTCCATTTCCAGGCAGTGCAACCTTTAACTAAATGAAGTCTCTCACAAGCATAACCATGTTAATTTTGATAATGTTTGTAAATAATTTCTAAATAAAATCAATACAAACAACTATAAAATGAAAAAAAGTGATGAAGATGAAGCTGGCTCAGTGATTATTTTCTAAAAAAATAAGCATTGAATTGACATATTTACATATATGTATATATATTCATAATGTATATATTATCCAGAAGAATAAAACATATCAGCACAGTTATTGCCAAATCTAAGTAGGCTATAAAAGAGATGTCATATATTTGACATGGAAATGATGAACAGTAAATTTAGTAAGATTACAATCATCAAATCACCATCAAATGCAGTGAACATATAAAAGATGAAATAAACCTCTGTTTCTGGGTATGAACTGATTTTTCATGTTTTGTCTGGACATTATAATTTCTTTTTTTGTTAATATGCATCCATTTCTGAATTTCTAACCTGCAACATATTCCAAAAAATGTGTTTTTATCCCTCTGGATGATCTTATGATCTTGTCTGTGATATAGTTTGATGAACAATGTTTGTTTCAAGAAGTTCTGCTTAATGGATTTTAAAATTTTTATCAGAGCCACATTTGATTCATGTACTCTTTAACCGAACCCAGTAATGATAAGTGAATCATTACTTTTTGAAACCAATTTTGAAAATGCCTGCCAGTCATTAAAATGTAAATATTATAAATCATTAAAAAAAATCTATAATACATGTATGTATGAGTAGATGAAGAGAAATGCTCTAAGATGTTTACTGAAATGCTTTGAATAAGATCTCTTTACTAAATTTGCTATATTATATATGCATACTACATTTACCTTGCTTTTACAAAAAAGATAATCTTATTTAGTATTTCACATACTGAGACCATAAATGACTCTGTACACACTTACTCTGAATGGTAACATCATAAAAATTAATGGATCTACATTTTATTGGAGCCAAAATTGTAAAGAAAAGTCAAACCCAAACAGAAAGCCTGGCTCTGGATGGAGGCCAGATGCTCCTGCAGTTTCATGATTTCAATGCAGGCAAACAGTATCGCATCAAATCTGCAGACAACCTGCACAGGAAGAGCAGCTCGTCTCCTAGCAACCGCACTCTCAATATTCTAGCAATGCTGATGCTTGGGAACAAAATCAGCCTTATCACGGCCAATCAGAAAAGGTCCATTTACTGTGATTTTCAAAGCTTCATGGATATTTATGGCTTCTGACGTTTACGCTGAGGCTGCGGTGCGGCTGAAAAGGAAAGGAAGTTAAACACACAACATACAGCAGATCTGAGCACTGAGCACAGGGCTGTCACTACAACATCGGCCTGCTCTCACTACAGTCACCAATCAGATCTCAATGTTCATAATACAATAAAATAATGATATATAGTATATATAATATAGCATATTATTCAGTGAATAACTCGGTACTATTAGTAAAACTATTAATCATTCCAAACTCAACCAGTATTAATTATTCATCATTAACTATTCAATATCTACTTTAAATTATTCAGCAACCACTATGAACCATACAGTATCCATTATGAGCCATTAACTATTATTAATTATTCAATATCTACTATTAATTACTTATACTATTATCTGCCATATATCAGTGGTTACTATGATTTATTTAGTATTTTCTCTTAATTATTCAATATCTATTATTAATTAACAACCGCTAAGAACAATTCAATCATATTTATATTATTAATTGCCTACTATTAATTAGAATCTGTTTTAAATTATTCAGTAACTGCTATTAATTATTCAACATATAGTATGAATTTTTCAGAACATATTAATTATTTGGTAATAACTATCAATTATTCATCATCCACTAAGGGATGAATCAATATGTACATTATTCTGTAAATTCAATAAAAACAAAATGCAAGTGATGAATGTATGAGAGTTATAAGATCATTAGAAGTCATTTTAGACTTATATTAATTTTCTATAAATACATCCTCAGGAACCACAAAAAGAGTTTGTGATCAGTGGGACCTGTAGGCCTCAGTTATGTCAGATGTTGATTAATCAGCTGTGTTCCTCCACTGTGTGTCCTGCTGTAAACAGATCAGAGCAGATCTTCCTCTGCTGAATCTGGCTAACATCACCAAATCAGGCCAGTGTTGTGTTTATTGTCAAACCATCAAAAGGTCCACTGTATGCCAGCTCCAACTGTATTAACCGCTAAAATCCCAATAGTAGGTGATTCTATTGAACGGCTGTTTTCTCTGAGACTGAAATGTTAACCAGTATACAACGTATCACCAATGCTAATACCGATTCTACTCAATACATTAAATATTATAATAAACAATAATATTAAAATATTAAATTATGTTATTCATTGTATTGTCATATTGTCACAGTTCATACTAACCATTAACACAATTTTACACAGACTAATAATGTATACAATGTAGATGTAGTTATTATATACCCAATATAATACATTTTAGATGTTTAATTCAACATTTAATCTATTGTAACTTGAATAAATAATACAATGATTAGCCATAACATTAAAACTACCTACTTGTCTCTACATTCATTGTCCATTTAATCAGCTCCACTGACCATATAGGTGCACTTTGTAATTCTACAATTATAGACTGTAGTCCAGCTGTTTTTTGTATATTCTGTTAGCCTCCATTCACCCTGTTCTTCAGTGGTCAGCACTCCCACAGGACCACCACAGAACAGCTATTATTTGCATTATCAATTATTCTCAGTACTGCAGTGACACTGATACGGTGGTTGTGTGTTAATGTGTGTTGTGCTGCTATGAGTGGATCAGACACAGCAGAGTTGCTGATGTTTTAAACACCTCAGTGTCACTGCTGGAGTAAAAATAGTGCACCAACCAAACCTATCCAGCCAACAGTGAAAGTGATAGAAAGTGGTGTTATTGTTATGGCTGATCAGTGTATAACCTCCTGAGAATAATCTATTTAAAGTCAAGTGTTACTTTACTTAAAATTCTTCAGCTTCCTGAGTGATTTATCTTCATCTTTGATCATCACCTCTGAACATTTACAGCTTCAAAGTCCAAATAATTATGAAAAACTGGTGAAATCAGATATTAGTAATTAATTAGTAAATAGATATTATTTTATATTATATTGGGCGGCACGGTGGCTTAGTGGTTAGCGCGTTCGCCACTCAGCGCTGAGGTCTTGGGTTCGAGTCCGCATCTGAGCGGAGTTTCCATGTTCTCCCCGTGTCCACGTGGGTTTCCTCCGGGGTCTCCGGTTTCCTCCCACAGTCCAAAAACATGGAGATCAGGTGGATTGGATACTCTAAAATTACCCTGGTGTGTATGAATGAATGAATATATGTATGTATGTATGTCCAGATATGGTTGGCACTCTGTCCTGGGTGATCCCCTAGTGCTCGATGCAGTCCTTCAGGTGGACAGTTGCTTCCGGTTGAGAGTACACTGTGCGCAACTGACTGCCGCTTCTCACCGAAGTGTGTGTATATGAAGTGTGTTGATTGTAAAGCGTCCTTGGGTGTCTAGAAAGGCGCTGTATAAGTGTAATGTGTATGTATGTATGTATATTAGATATATAGTTAAAATATTATAAATAGTTAAAAGTTAGTATATATGGTAAAATATCATTTGAACCTGAACACTGGATTATTTTATCAGTTAACTAATATATCCGTCCAGCCCTGATGTAAGCATGAATCAGGCATGTAAAAATGAAGAATGAGGATGGGCAGAATATCAACATTTGTGTATATTTTAAGACCACATAAAAGAACTCTTGATGCTTGTTTTAAACATCTGCAAAGTGCAAGTGGGTCTCCACCTCAGCACTGCATCATGCACATCCTCCTGCAGTGATTCAGTGTTCGGGTTTTTTCCCTCCATCACTTAAAAAGAAAGTCTTGGTGACCTTCAAGTGACTTTGTCTCTCCCTGGGTGGAGTTTCCCCAAAGCACATGCTCAGTGCATCATCAGATGGCTCATAAGTGCGGGCGAGGTGCTTCCCAAACGTGTTCTTTCACCTTCAGCTCAAACCAGCCTCATAACACTGTCAGGAAACAATGTTGTATTGTTATAATGATCTTTTAAAAATGTGTATTCTGATTTCAAGTGAATAAATCTAAACATTCACCCATTATTTAACCAATTAAGGTGAGTCTCCGTGATCCTTCATGGGGTGCTGAACAGGGTAGGCCAGCGTTAGGCATGAGGGTGCCCTAAGCACAAATGTCTGGTGCTCTCCCCGCCCCCCCTCCCCAAGAGGGCAAAGTCCGAAGGCCTGAAATTCATGGCTGAGTGGGGGTGGGGGCCTGGACGGGGGGTAATGAATGGTGGTTTGCGGTGGCAAACGTTGGGCACCAGAAAGCCTTCTGGGGGGGGTTGGGGGGTGTAGGGGACTTAAGTGGTGCCCCCTTGGACACTTGGGCCCCCACACTCAGTGCGTGATCTGGCCCTGACTATTTCAGCCAAAGCTAGGACAGGATGCCAATCCATCACTGGGCACATGCTCAGATATATACACACATTCACACCAGGACAATTTAGAATAACCAGTTCACTTGACCGCCACATTTTTGGACTGTGGGAGGAAATCAGAGACCTTAGAGGAAACCCACACAGACATGGGTAGAACATGGAAACTCCACCAAAATGGAGAATCAAACCTGAGAGGTGAACGTGCTAACCACCCTGCTGCCCTCCGTCCCTACACTTGTTTAAGGTTTCACAGTTCATTAAAGAAATGTTCCAGTTACCTCAGATGTAGGCAGTCAGTCAAGGCATGTTTAGAGTAAAAAATTGGCTTCTTCAGTTTAGATATCAAGCTGCAAGGCCAACAAACACTTAAAACTCAATAGTCACATAAATTACCCAGTTGTCTCTGCCGCCAGGACATCTCTCAACCTACTTAAACCTGATAATGAAGGTCTCACAGACTATTTGATGTGGTTTAGGACAGTATGAATGAGCACAATCTCATTGTGTAGCTGAATGCAGTCATTTTTAGACTCATTTGCAAATCACCTCGAGGAGTGCTGATATTTGCATCCCTCCATTATTTTTTTGCTTTGATAAGAGAACTGAAAGAATGAGTTAATAAAAAAAAAAAACTACTGATTACTGAAAATTACTGATCTTGTGTCATATGTCCATGTGGTTAACTCATACTGTTTCGCTCTCATAACTACTGTGAAGGTGTGAATTAAAGGGGATTTAAGGGTGGTGTGACCATCTCCAGCATATGAAAACCGCCATTGGTTCTCAAGACTATTAGTGTTGCCATTTTATTGGCTCACTACTGAAATATCTGCATAAATAGTGCATGCTTCATGTATATGAGGTGCTGTTAGGCTAGTGCTTGATATCATGCACTGACACTGATTCATCAAATGCAATCAAGTATCTGCTTGTTATGCAAAATCTCTTGCAGATCAAATCTGTGCATATTTTATGCATCAATAAGTGTTATTCTTCAAGAGTGTAGTGCTGTAAAAGTAAAAAAAAATTAAGTGTAATGATACAGTAAAGTACACATAATAACTTTAATGAGTAGTGTAGCTCCTTATACTCAGAGATTCTGATAGTTTCATAGCATGTATAATTTCTTGAAAAAATTGTATCTGCATCTAGTCATTAATGATATTAACACTTCATTATGGATGACAACATATTTAAAATCTTTAGCACTTTCTTTTTTAAAGCACTTGCTATATACATTGTTTTCAGTGCATATATACATATCAGTTTCAGGACAGCAGATGTTTTTAGGGTTTTTTTGTTTGTTTCTTTTTTTAACACAACCTAGTCTGAGTTCAGTGTTCAGCAGGGCTTTCTCAGGTTCACGTTCTGAGAACACATACAACTCATTTGTTCATTCTTGATTAATTGACAAGGCCTCTCTTGCACAAAATGTAAACTATATTACGTTGAGGTGTACTATGTAGTGCGACAACCGATATGAAAACGGCTCCTCTTTTTCGTATGGTGGTACATAAGCATAATTGCAAACCAGATTCTATGACACTGTTTCATTTTCATCCCCGCAGGTCCGTAAATAAGAGGAGGAAGTAAGAAAGAAAACGTTTTGTACCATGGAGGGAAAAATGACCTCCATAGAAAAAAGCTAAGCCACGGCAAAGAAAGAAAGGAAAGTAGGAGGAAAAAGAAAAAAGCTTGTGCCACTTTAGAAACTTCACCTACGATAATAAAATACCATCATTTTGTCACATTTAAAGGCAGATGGGGCTTGCTCCCCTGATGTTGTTTTGTAATTATCGTATAAACAGTACATCAAATCGATCTAGAAACAGGCAGTCTTTGGTGAATGGCCAGCAGGGGTCAACGTAACTAGTGTTACCTCCGGCCTATCTCGCTTTGTCTCATGAAGTGAATGTTGTTAGCGCTATCCGCCAGCTCCAGGTACTGCTCCACTGAAAGAACGAAATAGCCGTCGTAGCCAGCCACTTTTCCACTGGACATTAGCTGCTGCTTCTCTGACTCCGTCCACGGCCGACTACCTTGCTCGCCCTCTAGGAGTCGGACTTGTTCTTTCTCCCAAGCCTGTTCCACAGCCCTGCGTCGGGCTACCTCCAGAACATGCTCTCTGGCCTCCTCGGCCGAGGCTCCATAGCGCACATTCAAGCAAAGCGCCCCCTGCTGGAGCTGGATATCAGCCAAGCGCCTAGTCCTGCCACCTGCTGATGTTGTCATTTGCGAAACCGTTACATTGACACCATTTTCCAGGATGCGTCCTCCTCCGGCACTGCTCATAACAGCTAGGTCTTCTTCTAGAGGGCCCAGCTTTACAAAATGATGTGTATCTCGTCCGTCCATGGTGAAATGGAGGCCTGTGAGGTACACCGCGCCATGCAGGATTGCAGCCATGCGGCGGCTGTCCTCACTGGCAACACCAATGACGTCTGCGGTGGCTACGCCATTATTAATGGCAAACTTGATGCCTTTGCCAAAGATAGAGGAAAGGGTGGAAAATCGAGGCTTCTGGTCCAAACACTGCTGAACATGCCCGATGGGCGGAGTCATAGGCAGTCGCTCCAGAGAGATGAATGATCTCAGCTGCCTCTGAAGCTCACACTGAATACCTAGAACCACCTGAGAACACAGAGAAGAAAGAACTCACAGAAGTCACAGAAAGATCAATATATTGATCCAGTAAACACAGGGAGTGGTACACAGTGATCTGACGCATCCTTATGGGATGCAGACCAAGTTGTCTTAAAAAATGCAATTCACTGAATAGCTTTGTCAGCTACTATTTGAGTTATAAAGGTTACATACATTGAAAGGTGCAAAATCTTTTTTTTCTAGTGGATCATGAATATCCTCTCAGTTACAAAGTGTCATGAAAAACAGTAATCTATAGCTAATTATATTGAAGAAAACACTGGAAGAACTGTTGAAATTACAACATGACTGGAGCTATAGTTTCAGAAACCAGTTCTAATTTCTTCCAAAATGTAGATCAGTGAGGTTTCATGTTTTCTCAGCTCAAACACATCTGCTATTCAAGTAATTTTATGGTTCAGCTTACAGAGAAGTGAGCTGGGATTATAGTACTGGAGCTGGAAATAAACTGATCTAACTTAAGAATCTAACACATTTGTAATCAAGAATGCTGTTATTAATCAATGTATAAAGACAGTGATTAATACCATATTTTGTTTTTGATCTATCATAGTGTGTACAGTGATATAAATCAGAGTTCATACTTCTGAAATGGCTAATTTTCCAAATGTATCAATTCAATACCAGCAAGAGCCAAAACAGTAAAGGTATTGATTGCACTGTGCATAAACAAAGCCCTGGCAAACTAAGCCTTCAGAGACTTTAAGTGTGATTTATGATATTGACTGTTTGTTCTTTCATTTATAGCTCTGTCTGTGAATTCTGTGTAGGGATTATAGACCTGAGCTCCCTTCAGAGTTCCTGAAAATTCCACTTTGACTCTGCTGTAAAAGATGAAAGTAATTTAGAGCTGAAATCAGGCGTTTGTCAAAAGACATTTCTACGCTCAAAAACCTAAGCAAATCTCTTCTCATGAAACTCTGCCCAGTTCAAATATGCTTAAACGGCTCCAGTGGAAAAGTAGAATTTCCTCAGCGCTGAGAGAAGTACTCCTTTGCAGAAGTTAGTGCGCACTCTGGTTAAATTACATTTTGTTGATTTCTGCAGAGAAACTGCTTCACTGTCTGCACACTTCAGAGCACACATACTTATTTTTAATATCTATACATAAAACATTTAGAAGAATGTTTGCACACATGATCAGGATGTGGTATCATACTACGTACTGTATATCTAATAATAATAAATCCCTTATGTATTATATACAGTCATGAGAAGGAAATAAATATGACATCTTTGAATTCTATAGTTTTACATATCAAGACATAAACACATCGGGTCTTAAATTAAGACAAATATAACCTCAGATAAACAACAATGCACACCAGGTCATTATGTACTTAAAAAAATGGCAGGCCATAATGCAGAAGCAGGGTGGGAAATATTAAGTACACCCTATGAAACAATAGCATGTAGAGTCACCTTTAGCAACAATAACTTGATAAAATAATTTTCTGTATGATTTTATCAGTCTCTCATTTTGGCCCACTCTTTTAAATGTTATTACAGGTCACTGAGGTTTGTGGCCATTCCTTTATGCACAGCTATATTGAGGTCCTGCCAGAGCATGTAATGTGGGTTGAGGCCTGGACTTTGACTGGGCCACTGCAACACTTGATTCTTTTCTTTTTTAGCCATTCTGTTGTAGATTTGCTGGTGTAATTGGCATTATTGTCCTGTTGCATGACCCAATTTCAGCCAAGCTTTAGCTATCAGATAGGTGGTCTCACATTTGACTCTAGAAAACTTTGGTATACAAAGGAATTGATGGTTGATTCGATAACTTCAAGATGCGCAGGACTTGTGGCTGCTAAACAAGACAAATCATCACCCCTCCACTACCATGCTTGACAGTTGGTATTAGGTGTTTGTACTGATATGCTGTGTTTGGTTTCACGCTGAACATGTAACATGCTAACTAACCGTGGGTCATAACAAAGTTTCTTTATTTCAAGACAAACCAAAAACACAGTGGCTGTGAATGAAGCAAAAAACCTGACAACAATACATGGACCTGAAGCATTAACCTCTCTTACTCTATCTCTACATATATTAGAGAACCACATTGTGGTTCCTGTGACTTCACCCTGTTTTTCCTGAACCTTACTGTAATTACACATTCTGCTCAGTCAAAAAATGCTTACTTTACTGGAGTCCCAGTCCTGGGTCTTGGTTTGGGTCTTCATCATCTCATAAGTTTGTTCCACACCAGCCATGTCAGGTTTTGGAAAGCCAGGCACAATGTTATGAAGCTGGAATCCAAACAGCTGCAACCAGCTGCCAATATCTGCTCATAAACAAAAAGGAAGTGGGTAATTTTGTGTTTGCAAGAAAGTTTCAGCATCAGTTTTCCATAAATGTAAAGCTTAAAAATGCTCAAAAGAGAAACCTGTGGACTTCTCAATTTTTAACATTTTTGGCCAAAATACTTGAGGTTTATTTAGAAGACTATATATATATATATATATATATATATATATATATATATATATATATATATATATATATATATTCCTATGTGTGTACAAACCTTTGGTTGACTTTTACAGCTATTTACTTTTTCATCTATATTATAGACAGTAAAATACAGTCATTGAATGTCCATACTGTACATGCACTTAATAATCATAATTGGAATCTTAATTGGATTTCTGCAATTATTTGATTATGTGGTCCTATAAACAGCATTTCTGCCAATTGTGCTAGATTTATGATTAATAAAATCAGAAAAAAAGTTAAGTAATGGGGTTTTTCACTGCATGCATACTCATATATACTCAGGACAAGTAAATAAATAAATAAATAATGGTTGGAAAGCTTGTTCTGCATGAAAAAATATAAGAAAGGTAGAATTACAGACTATTTAAAACCAATCAAATGAAGACTCAAATTTGCTGCTAAACTGGGGTCCATGGTTACAAAACATTGCGGAACAAAGTTTACATTTTACATCATATTTTATTCTGTGCAGTTATTGGTCGGTTATAAAGCAGAAATCTGATTACTGTCTGACTCATGTAGACCCAAATGATCTACAGTATTTATATTTACAGTATTTGGCAGATGATCTGAGTACTCAAGTGCAGGTAAATGACAGAATGTGATTTTCTGATTATCTGATTTTCTGCAGCTGTCAAATTATTAAGTGCATGTTAACACACTCAGTGTTAGTTGAGCTCCAATC
>BRDA01005933.1:8541-21771 GCA_036984385.1 Crenuchus spilurus | reverse complement strand
AATGACAGAATGTGATTTTCTGATTATCTGATTTTCTGCAGCTGTCAAATTATTAAGTGCATGTTAACACACTCAGTGTTAGTTGAGCTCCAATCAGTCCTTAATTTTTATGGTATTTTATTATAATTACACATCACACATTTTTTCTGATGCTGATACATTTTAAGAAGACCTTACAAGGCTGTTGTTTTACCTGTAGTGAACTGAGTGACCTCCTCAATGTTTCCCACTGGACAGTTGTTTTTAAATGCATAAAGATTAAAAGGCTTTGGGCTGGTGCTGAGTTCACTCCATAAACTGTAGTCTGGTGTCGTCCATCTTCCGGCCACCACATCATAGTCCCTCCGCCCAAAATGTATGAGTTTGGTCAAAGGGTCGTAAAGTCCACCATGGAAGCCAATAATCAGCTGAAAGGAGGGGTTAGAGTCTTGATAAATGTCTCCATAAGGCGTGTAGAGTAACTCCTTCATGATTTTTCCTCTGCTGCTGAAAATGGCCCGCGGAGTGCCTGTGTTGTCGCAGGCTACGTAATACTCCTCCCCGCTGCTGAGCTCCATGGCAATGATGTGGCCCTGCAGGTCGTAATAGAGGGACGTGATTTCAGAGCTGGTGTGATTGTACATGTGTGTGACTCTAGTTGGGTTGGCCAAATCAGCGTAGAAGAATTGCAGGTGCTGACCACTGCTGGACCTGCTAGCCACCCGCCTGCTAAGCCCATCATAGCGATACTGCATGGTTTCTTCTGTCACCTTGTTGTACACCCTTGTGAGGAGTCCGTTTGAGTTGTAGTCGAACATGTCGTTGCCTCTCATGTGGAGGAAGCCATCATCATCCATTTTGTACTGGATTTCACCCAGTCTGGTGATGCGATCGCGGAGATCGTAGCGTAGTGGTGTAAGCCTAGCACTGGTGCCATGGCTGAGAAGGTTGATGTTGCCATTAAGGTCATAACTGTAGCGCCACTGAGGACGGTCGTTCATAAGTACTGTCTGAAGCTGGCTGTCGGCATCATATTCGTAAGAATATCGTGTTATATTTCCATCCACCCCAACTCGAATATCGCAAACGACGGTACGGCCCATGTTATCGTACTGCACCGTCATCCAATAGGCAATGGACTTAAGAATCTCGTACTGGACTTCAATCACCTGTCCATAAGCATTGAAAATCTTGGTGTGCTTCATGGCATGAGTTGTAATGACCTGGTTGAGATCATAGTTGATGACGCTAAACTTGCCAAACTGCTCAACGCGTCCAGATACGTCCACGTAGCGATAAAGATCAATGGGTAGAGGCGTTTCATTTATCATTGCCTGCATGCTGGTAACACGGAAGTTGTTGTAGCTGTAGTCAAATCGAGCATTCACCAGCCCTTCTTCACTGAATCGGAAGATTTGACGGCCAACAAGAGGACCTAGGAAGAAAAATGCGCATTTATTCCAAAGAATATGCTTCAAAAAGAGATAAAAGTGCTATTTTGTGTGTATTTTTTCACTGAAATAGCTGCTGAACCCTTAACTAAGGCATGTCAAAAAGACATGCTAATGATGTGCAAATGCAGCATTCCCTCAGTTATTACCTTAAAAGATTCATGATTAACAAAAGAGACTCAGCTCTTTGGTAATGGCGGGCTTTTAATTTCACCAAAGCTACAGTCTTCAGCTCATCAGTGAGAATTATATCAAAATGGAAGAACAACAATTATGATGGGGAAACCAACATGGCTTTTAAACACAGAACATTAACTTTAAAAGCACCATAAATCAGCTTCTCAGTTCATATGGCAGAGCTTTTAGCTGTTCTCCTTTGCCATTAAGAGCCACGACTTGCAGTAAAATTTATCTGACATGACTCAAACGACTACTGCTGCTATTTTAGCGTTAGGCGCTTCACTGGAAACCAGCCGACCAAAATACGAGAAAGCAAAGAAAAATGCTTGGAGTAGCAAAGTGGAACCTACCCAGGCTGGATAAAAGTGAAACACACAGAGAAGTTCATTTCCAAGCACTGTTGATCTACACCAGCCTCTACCCACCCCCACCTTTTATTGTTTGCCTTCATCCGGCCCTATTGCTTATTTCAGGCCACAATTAGCATTATCGCCACTTTCAAAAGCCCCATTTTCTTTGAGTGAAATGAGATCAGTTAAAATGAAGGTTAAATCCAATTGGTTCAGAGGACAAAATGATAAACTGGTTAGCAGGGGTGCTGGGGCTCAGAGATTAGCGGCTCCTGACTGAGGAGGAACCATTGTGGGGCCATTTTATAGGACACCAGGCTGACTTGTGAACTCGGGGGAATTGTTTATCAATACCATGAAGCACTGCTTCGGGGACCTACTGCTGTGCACAAAATGAACTCATCATAGCCCGCTGTTAATCAGGTTAGGTAGTCTAGGACAGCAAGAATTAGTATTATATTTCTGCTGAAGTTATTAGCGATATGGACCCTTAAATTGTAATTACGCGGGAATAAGAATTGTTTACTACAATTTGTTTTAATGAGCACATAAAATTAGCAAAGTTATTGAGGGTTGTAAACAAGTCCCGCTGAATAACAAGGTATGTATTATGGACGAGCAAGAAAAAAAAAAAAGGTCACAGCGCATGAAAATAGTTCATTAGCGCAGTTTAGCTCACTTAACAAATGTTCAGAACAGTAAAACTCCTCTGAGAGGCTACAAGTGATTAGGGTTACTCTGGCTCTGTGCAAGCCAAACAAGGGCCAGGAACTGAACTGAATAACAGATAGTGTTTTCTACTGTTTTCATAACATAAATAAGAAATTATAACCCATCGTTAATAATTTTAGACCTGTCTTGGGAACCAGGGCTGTGAAAATAATGTCTGGTATCTGGGGTCTCAATTCAACTCAATAAGAATCTAAATTAAAAGAAGCATATGTCGAAAACAAAAGGCAATTATTTTTCAACACTATTTATTTACAATCTGTAAAACACTTTGATTTAGAAAGAAGTAAAACTTTAAATATCTCTCTGAACTCAACAGGACCCCAATGCCATTAGCAGCAAGGTCAATGAGACCAACGTGAGAACAATGCTTTATGTAAAATTGTTCCAGACTGCTGTTAGAAGACAATGATTGATGAATAAATTCATCAGTGTAACTGAACTTAATTTTAATTGCGAATTAAACTGATTTTTTGTTCATTAATAAGAGCTAATAAAAGCTGCCATCATTACTATAGTGCAACTTAACAGGCAATATCATTAGGATTTATTGCTTCTTTATACCCTGGAGTTCTGATTGGCTGGTGGGTGTATGTAAGTCAAAGATGAATTGATATGGAAATTTTGGGTCTAATACATTAACTGTATTAATGTATGCAATGTGGCCCATACTTATATCATATTGATTATTTTAACAAACTAGTTTAATGTAAATAATGTAAAGAAATGTAAAGTTCATTCTTCATTATGACAATCTGTGGTTATTACAGTTATATAGTGGCCACTAGAGGATGCTGTAGGGTCTAGAAGCAGGAAAATTCCTTAATGTACAAGCTAAGAATAGGACATAAAATTATAATTTTGAATTATTAACCATAATTTCAATTTGGGGCTGATAACAATAACCAAATTTTATCAAATAATCTATCAGGCACCAATATATTGAACATCCCTACCTGCATAACATGCCTTTACATTAGGGGCAGGTGGGACTCAGCCCCACTAGGTGTCGCTGTGGAACAGTGTGCGACATAATCAATAATTTTGTTTACATTTATGTTATTTACATATTATTTTCTAACATTGTTGTGTATTTGACTTATGAAATAGGCAGTAATTCCCAATACATTAAAAATATTCCTGTATGTGTTGTGTAAGGTCAGTACTTTCAGCAGTCTTCATTTAGTTAGTGAGTATAGGGCCAGCCCATCCGTTTATGCAAGTGAGAAGCAGAGAACACTGTGCCCATATTCAACACACTTTCAGTATTGAGCTGTGAGTCACACTTATTCATGTCATGTCATACGCCGTCATCGCTTCGCGATGGTAGGCTGCACAGACGAGTCACTTCTCTCCAATGCCATCTGTCTCTGGTTGCTTACACTTATTCTAAAAAATGAAAAATTTGCATATGCAGGCTTATGTGAATATTGTTTACGGTATCAGCATTGCTATGCAGCATGCAACTGATAAACATCAGTCATCTGTTATCCACTTATAGTGAGGCAATATAATGAATCACATTAATAATTTAATCATAGTTAACAGTTAGATAACATACAGACAGTCATCTTACATAAGGTTTTTTCCTTTATTCATGGCTGGAATGGATTGTATTTAAGTTCCTTTGGTGACAATAACCAAAGTAAATGCAATGGTATACCATCACTAAGTAAGTCTCTGGACAGGGGATGCATCTGACAGTGGGGGTGCCAAATTCAGCACAACACCGGATTATGCTTTTTGGAACTTCAATGATGATGTGCATTTGTGGTTGAATTAATTGAGTGAGTAGGTTTGTGTGTAATTTCACTGACGAGTGGGTTGCTGCCCATACAGAATTTATTGTACCCCACCTGGCTTTCTGTTCTAGAGATGCCACTGAACAAGACACCTAAGAAGTAGAATTAACATTCTGTATTAATGCTCTGAACGTTTTCAATGTTAACCATAATAACCATAGTAGATATCTGTGAGAGTTGTAATAACAGTCAATAACAAATGTAGAAAAATGGATGATATTGTGATGTTTAGATTACTCGTCCTGTTTTTTTGTACACATAAATGCATAAAAATGTAGTAATCAGGCTATAAGCAGGATAATGGCCTTCCAGATGTTTACCACATTAATGGATGTCCATTAATTTCATATAAAGAGACAAATCAAGACCATTATCCCTCACTTAATAAAGAAGGTTAATTTACATTCAGAAGAAAAGGTTCATCAGGTTAGATGGTTCTATTTGGATTCATGGCACAAAAAGAAGGCTGAAAAGAAGTGCCCACCTGTTTGCCTGTATCTGATAGTGCAGACAAAGCCTTCATGCATGAGATGGATTGTTTTGATCATTCCTGAGGAGTCGTCATAGGTGAAGGTGACCAGAGTGGTGTCGTAGATGATCTCAGAAAGGCGGGCCTGTTTGGTGTATTTGTAGAGCACCCGCCGCCCTGTCCCCAGGTAAAGCGTCTGTAGTAAACGCCCATCCCGGGTGAAGTCCTGGATGATGGAGGCTTTGCTGTCTGGAGGGCTGTAGATGTTTCTGTAGTAGCCCACTGAAAGCATGGACTGCAGGCTGTGACGGACCATGCTGGGCATGGTTACGGCCAAAAGTCGGTCAGTCTGATCATACTCAAAGATGTATCTGCGCTGGCTGTGTAGCAACAGCATAATGGACTACAAACACAAAAGAACACCACAATACACTCAACAATCATCACCACATTAACATCAATGTCAGCAGACATTCAGTTAACATCACTCTTATTGTTCTGTCATTTTTTTTCTCCATCATACACTTTTGACTGCAATTAAACCTTTAATAATTAAGCACACTAGGAATATGTCTGCATATTTGATAGTAACTTATATATATATATATATAATAATGCAATAATAGTAAGCTATATAAAAATACAATATACTGTATATCTCCACAATAATGGAATAATATAATATAAATACTGCTGATACTCTTGTATACTCTACTCACTGTGAACTAAACTACTTCATACTTGTACACAGTAAATCTGCCAGTGTTAAATCAACACTCTTAGAGTTAAATTAAATTGAGAGTAGTGTAGTGCTTTCCTTGTGTAAATGCAACTAATCTTCAATGTAAATATGTTAAAAAACCTAATTTTACTATTCTCTCATTCTATTTTTCTTTATGTATACTCTTATTGCTTTCTATTTTATGTGTTTATTTGCAACTATCTATCCATCGATCAAACTACAGTGGTGCTTGAAAGTTTGTGAAACTTTTAGAATTTCCTATAGTCCTAAAGTCCTAAAAGTAGATAAAGAGAACCCAGTTAAAACAAAAGAGACAAGAATATTATTTATTGAGGAAAATGATCCATTAGAATATATTTGTGAGTGACAAAAGTATGTGAACCTTTGCTTTCAGTATCTGGTGTGACCCCCCCTTTACAGCAATAACTGCAACTAAACGTTTCTGGTAACTGTTCTTTAACCATTCTTTGGTAGAACGACTTGTGTTTATTGTTTGTGATTAGGATCATTGTTTTGCTGCATGACCCACCTTCTCTTGAGATACAGTTCATGGACAGATGTCTTGACATTTTTCTTTAGAATTCTCTGATATAACTCAGAATTCATTGTTCCATCACTGATGGCAAGCCATCCTGGCCCAGATGCAGCAAAACAGGCCCAAACCATGATACTACCACCACCATGTTTCACAGATGGGATAAGGTTTTTATGCTGGAATGCAGTGTTTTTGTTTTTGCCACTCACAAATATGTCATCTTGGATCATTTTCCTCAATAAATAAATGACCAAGTATAATATTTTTTGTCTTATTTGTTTAACTGAGTTCTCTGTATCTACTTTTAGGACTTGCATGGAAATCTGATGATGTTTTAGGTCATATTTATGCAGAAATATAGAAAATTCACAAACTTTCACAAAACAAAAAAGGGTTCACAAACTTTTAAGCACCACTGAATATCTATTTCATCTTATTCACAAATTTTCAATTACATTAATACAAAGATTAATAAAAGTGTTAAAAATTATGTGTAAAGGACAATAACACCTAGTCTCTTTACCAGATCACAATAACGGCCAAAACAAAGAGCTTCCCTAGTTCAAATTTCTCACATTTAATTTGGGAAATGTATTCACACTTAAAGATGTGTTGGTGGATTAAAGGTTAATTTTAAAGGTTAAACTGTACTGTAGCTATAAATAATCATATCCTTAGGTCGTTATTAATTAGTCAACACAAAATGACAAAAACAAACCCCAGCACACTGGAAAAAGTCACTCTTTTGCATAAATGTCTGTTATGTGCCAGAAGCTTCAAACACAATACTCTATTTTATTATGATAGATCTCAGCTGGGATTTATCAGAAAATCATTCTGAAACATCAAAAATGACTCATCAGGCACATAAGCACAATATCTTTGCTTTTAAATAAAATACCCCAAGCATTTTTCTCCTGCATGGTGTCGTCACTGTAGCCCTGTGGTGTACCAAAACATGCTAACGCAAAACTTAAACAAAATTACAGTTCAATAAATGACAGTACCTTATCCACAAACGAGTAGCTCCAGATTTTGCCATTGACCCATGCTCTGGACACCACCTTGCCGTTGTCATACTCCAGTCTTTCAGACCAGTTACCACGCTGAATGTTGGTAACAAGGCCTGCGGCAGAGTAGGTAACATTGACCTCGTTGTATTTGCTGCTGGGGGACCACAAAACTGGCCGGCCCAGCTGATCGTACAGAATCCTGAGTGTAAATTTGCGATGGTCATCATAAATCTTGCCCACACGTGTGGCCTGGTCAAAGTCGATGGACAGCAGATTTCTGTTATGAGCCTGAACACAAGAACAAAATGGTGAGGGATAAAAACCAGAGAGTAAATTCACACACTACTGCTCACAGGTTTGGGGTCTTTTATATCTAGAGACAATTATTTGTTATTCAAGCCATTTGGAGACTATGATAAAATCCACAATTGTTGCTCCTCTTATATGGTAGAAGGTGAAGTAGGACTCTAGTGATTAATAGCATTTACTGAAGTTGTTTAATCAATTAAACAATCAATCAAAATGTATTTATATATCTCTTTTTATAACAGACGTTGTCACAAAGCAGCCTTACATAATTCGCATCAGACAATTTGTATCAAAACCCAAAACCCGGTGAGAGTTAGACTATGTCCTACTCTAGTGACTCTAGTGATTAAAAGTGTTAACTGGAGTTGCTTATGGACTGTTGTGTGAAATATGCGCTAAACTGCTGATGGAGAGTGAGCAGCTGTACTAAAGCCTAAAAGCTCACTGTCAACAGATTGTGGGAGAAACCAAAACTGAGCTAAAAAAGTGACACAGTCCTACCTCATCCTTCTACTATAGATGATTGAATATGTGGAGCAGCAGCATTTCTAGATTTTATCATCCAAACAGCTATAAGTGAGAATTTACTTCTGAAATGAATACAAATGTGCTTACAAAGAGATTGTTCAGTTTAATGGGTGACCTGAAACCTTTGAGCACTAATGTTGATCAAGCCTAGTGTTAGAATAAAAACACAATCTATGTTTACTTTGAAAATCAATGTAATCAGTGCTAAAATGTTGAATAAATAAGTATTCCAGGCAAGCACATCACAAATCCACTACAGTATAAGCTGAAAATCAGTTTTGGATGTATTTACAAATGTTGCTACTCACTCTTTCCATCTAACAACAGTAACACAAGTGGAACTAATTGACATTTAACAGTTTGTCATTTCCCCTTTCCATTAAATGAAAGGCAATCAATATCAGAAGTCTGTGGCATTATTTATGACACTTAGCAGAGCTTGGAGTGGGGTGTGTGTATGGGGTGTTGGGTCTAAAAGTTGTTTTTAATGGAATATATAATTCCATCAAAACTTTATCGACATGACGAAATGAAACTGGAGGCAGGTCTGACACAGTAGTTAGCTATTTGTTCCCTCCTGTCAGAGTGGTCTGTGGTTTAGCATGTTTAGCAGGTTTAGTCTACAGCAGATGCTGATGATGTGATAGCAGTCCAACCCAAGGGGGTCGTTGGCAGTTGACGATGCATACCCGCAGCCTGCGCTCATAAGCCGTGTGGTTAGTCTTGGCTTGCTCTCGCCTTTGCCTCCATTCGATCAGGCTTGGGCTGTGCTCACTGGGCAGCGTGATGTTACACTTGCTGACCGCTGGGTTGACCACTCCAGCTGACAGGTGCGGCTCCGTGCCCAAGGCCACGTCCATTCCGTTGGCAAAGGTCACATGGAAAGAGCCGTCGGTGCTCACACGATATGTGTTCTGAGCGTGATCTGCAGAAGGAGTGGTAAACATGTGAAAAACTGTGGTCCACACCTGACTGCAGCTATGATGCATGCAGAAAAGAAAGAGAGTCAAAGTGTGAGTTCTGACTGTCACATCTTTTTGAGCTGCTCTGCATCAGCCATGACAAATAACACTTTGTCAAAGCTTGAAAGAGAAACTGACAAAAACTTTGAGTTGTCAAAAACAAATTGAAAAAAAAAACTGTTTCCTGTTTTTGGCTTTTTTAAGGGGGTCTGTTTTCACACCTCTGTAAAATTTTCCCATAGCCTTAAACAGCAGTCTGGATGCCAGCCTGCTTCTCTACATATTTTCATTTAAAATAAGAGCAAGCTTCAAATGGGTTATTTTGATATTTAGAAAGTGTTTTTTTTCTTCTGTTCATCGGCCCCACCCCACAGACAGAAAATGGAAATGTCTCACCCAAACTAGCCTTGTTTTTGTGAGGGCAAGTCAGTAGGACTATTCACGTTCCACAACTGCAGAAGAGCCAGAATGATCGTAGGTGGCCCACAACAACTATTCCTTTGCCAAGCATTCAGAAACAAAGGCTATTGTATGAGACATCAATGACCTTTCTCATATTTGTACAACGCTGGTTGTTAACTTGGCATGTGGGTTTCCTTTGGTTTGAGAATAATACATGAAACATTCTATTAAAACCAATGATCAGCCAGAATTTTCCATGACGATACACACTTATTTCATGAGAAAATAAATATTCTAGCCGTGGAGATTATGATAAAATTCACAAATGCTGCTGCTGCAGATACTAAATCTTCTATGGTAGAAGGGTAAGAGAGTCACCACTTTTTAGCTCAGTTTTTGTGTCTCCCACAACCTGTTGACTGTGAGCTTTTAGTACAGCTGTTAACTCTACAAGTTTAACACATATTTCACACAAAGCATCAAGATGTCAGAGTATTGTAGAAACTGTAAAACAGGAGATGAGTCCATAAACAACTTCAATAAACACTATTAATCACTAGAATATGAGATATTAATTTAAAAACAACCTAAATATACATCATTAATCACTAGAATATTAGATATTAGTCCATAAACAATTTCAATAAACACTATATATTACTATATGATATCACTCTGCAAACAACCTCTATAAACACTATCAACTAGAGTATGTCTTAAACTTGTAAATAAACTTGTTCAACATTAGTGAAATATGTACTGTAGCACTAATGCCAGCACTAACTCTGATCTCAAAAAGCACTAACACTGTCCTGCCTCAGCCTTCTACCTTTAGAAGAGTGAGTGTGTGGATCAGCAGCATTTGTGGAGTTTATTATAGTCTCCAAACATCATATAAAAGTGCGTGTTATCATGGAAAATCCTCAATTTAATATGTGACCCCAAACTTTTGGGTGTCAGTGTAGAAGAATGCAAATGAGTGGAACTCGATTGGCATTCAGAACAATGTTGTTTAATTTGATTTCACGGAGAGGCAGCGATAAATGATTAATGAACATCAATAAATGATTTTTCTAATAAGAAACAAATCAGCAGACACGTTGGAAACGGAGGCTCACAAATGACAATTCAATTGCCTTTTTATGGAATATATTAGTGCATATGAGGGTTTTAGTGGGTCTCAATGGTGTGCAGCTGTCGGGGGTCACAGCAGAGAATTTATCACAGAATCTGACCGATAGGAATCCGATGGGGATCTGATCAAACCATCACAGCAGGATACAAACCAGAGCTCAGATCCTACACAGTCTGGCTGAGAGACGTACCTTGGCGGAATGTGAAAATGGTGTCGGCGGAGGAAAAGTTGGTGACCGTGACAAAGTTCTCCGAGTTGGAACTGTCTACCTCCACCCGCACTGACTTCTCCATGTTGCCGTGGAAACTGCTGACTTCTCCCGTCGGAAAGGTGACATTGATGATGTGTCCTTCACTGTTGTACCTATCCAGACAAAAGCCCTTTCTTACCAAGGAGGTTATAAAGTCATTGCAGCAACAGATCTGATTTATCCGACACAAAAGGGCAAGCGAGACATTTCATCATCCACCCTGGACACTCACTGAAGGGTCATTTTTGGGAAAGAGACAAATTTTGCTGAGCTGTGGGGCTCAATTACATTTGATCACTTTAAAGATGTCTATATGTGACTTTAGGGCCGCACCGTCAGTCATAATTCAAGCAGCAGTCGGCTCCCGTGCGCTAAACACATGCAGGTGGTGGGGGGAGGTGAGAGAGCTGGGGTTTGTGACATGATATGGAGTGTAGAAGGCACCACAAGATGGCACTGATAGTTCACAGATGCTCGGTGTGAGAGGAGCCGAGAATGTTCTGTCAGTAGAAATGATCACAATGGAGCTTTTTCTCTAAAGGGTGACAAAATGTAGGCTTCATATGAATACACTGGTGAGAAGAATCCCTGCATGCACTGTAAGAGCTGAATGAAAAGGATGTGGGGTTGCTTGTGAAACCTTACTGTGCTTTCCATATGATGGTAAAACACAGTGAATGACACGCATGCACTCATCTGTTTTAAAAGCTTCGCTTCTAAATAGTGCTACCGGTGAATGAGCAGAAAAGATTTATTATATGAAAAGTGGAGTCTTACTCATACACCGTGGTCCAGGCATTCTCATCACTCTTGGTTGCTAGGAGACCGGTGCTGCCGTGGTAAGTGAGCTGGGCGATGTCGTGGCCTTGGGCTGAGACCCTCTTGAGGACTCGGCTGTTGCTGACGGTAAGCCAGTGCACCTGGCCTCGGGGCGCCACGAGCCAGAGCGGCAAACCGTTGGCATCTCGTCGCACGTGGACCGCGCTCCCATCCCTGCCGACCACGGCGCTGAGCTGCCCGTCGGCAGAATAGCTGAAGTTGAATAGATAGTCTCCGGTGATCAGGTTCTTGGTGTGGAGATGTGTTCCATTAAGGCTGAACAGGTAGAGCTCCTGGTCCACCACTGAGGCGATTTCATACATTCCGGCAAAGTTTGGCTGCGCACGGTTTACGCTCATGGCACGGATTCGAATGTTGCCAAGGTCAGCAATGTATAGAGTGCCATTGGGTGCCACTGCTAGCGAGGATGGCGCTTCAAGCCGGGCATCGCGGGCATAACCACCATCGCCTATGTCCAAATAAAGAAGTAAGAGATAAAAATGAACTCTACAACATTTTACACTCTAAAGTAAGATAGCTCAAAAAACCTGTGAAGTGTGTGTAGACCTAATGTTTTAATAGCACATGGATATTAGTAACTCGCAGTCATTTTCATCAATTTGTCCTGTCATTATTTCTCTCAGTGTAACATAGGATTTATTTTATTATAATGCAACAGAAGCCATATACTACTAAACCAATAAGAGTACTTGGACAAGACTCCTAACGCTACATTCGCCTATAAATGTAATATGATTGCAACTGTAAGTCACTCTGGAT
Organism: Crenuchus spilurus; assembly: GCA_036984385.1. Taxonomy (NCBI): domain Eukaryota; kingdom Metazoa; phylum Chordata; class Actinopteri; order Characiformes; family Crenuchidae; genus Crenuchus; species Crenuchus spilurus. The sequence goes on along the minus strand of BRDA01005933.1, from coordinate 9,336 downwards.
AAGATCATCTGGTAAGTGCTGTAAATGTAAAAGTAAATAAACTTGAGGCAGGGGTTCCTCAAAGCGAGATTTGACATTTTTATAGTGAGTGGAGAAATAGTTTATTGGTCAGCTAATTTAAACTTCATTCGTATAATTTTGCACTTTATCATTATTTCGGTCAATGAAACAAAGGTAACACTTTATAATAACTTTCATTAATAAGCCATTAACTAATGAATAATAACTGTGAACAAATCATTAGTTCATGAGAATTTGAAGATGAACAAATGTCTATAATTGACAGTTCATGTAGTTACTAATAATTGTATTCATTTTTGCAAATGTTAACAAATCATTAGTAAATCATTAGTAAATCATCCATCCATCCATCCATTATCAACCGCTTTGTCCGGGGCCGGGTCGCGGAGGTAGCAGTCTGAGCAACGAAACCCAAACTTCCCTCTCCCCAGACACGTCAGCCAGCTCCTCGGGTGGAACACCGAGACGTTCCCAGGCCAGTCGAGAGACATAGTCTCTCCGAGTCCTGGGTAAATCATTAGTAAATCATTTGTTAATGAAATTCTCATGAATTAATGATTTGTTCACAGTTATTAATCATTACTTAATTCGCCCTTTTCACAAATCCCAGAATGCACCGCGCAACCGGCAACATCCCGTTCACAATTTTCTCTTGTTTGTCTGTGCCAGCTACGCTACATCAACTGTTTACAACTTTATTTGGGTTTATTTCAACATTTGTCAACTACATCGCATCGACCGTGTCTGTTTGTTCTCTTTTAACACTTGCCCTAC
>BRDA01005932.1:4392-20003 GCA_036984385.1 Crenuchus spilurus | reverse complement strand
AAAGCCTTTCAGAGATCATGTTTTTGTACCAATTCATGATTACAATCACCTGTTGACATCATGTGTTTAACAATGTCATTATTTCTTTTTTAACCTATTTACTACTCTAATTGCCTCCATCCCATTTTTCTGGAATGTGTTGCAGGCCTGAAATGCAGGAATGGATGTATGTCAACAAATGAAATGGCATTGATGAGACAAAACGTTGTCAGTTCATTCTGTTTGCAATGAAATAAAAGGTCAAGTAAATGTAAGAAACACTACTTTGTATTTGAATTTCCTATACTGTCCTAATTTTTTTTGATTTGGGGTTGTACGATTGGTAAGCCTGTTGGTTAACCCTTGGCAGCCATGGCCTGGTGGTTAAGGACAGTGGTGGACGAAGTACACCAATTATGTACTTGAGTAAAAGTACAGTTACCTTGCATTGAATTTTACTTAAGTAAAAGTAAAAGTATTCACCTCAATTTTTTACTTGAGTAGAAGTACAAAAGTATCTGCCTTCAAAAATGCTTAAGTATTAAAAGTAAAAGTAAAAACTTTTTTTTCTTAGTGTCACATCATAACCCCTAGGCCTACTCGATCAACAGGTGAACAACGAAACAGTGCCTTACATTTGCCTAGCAAAATCTTTACGTAAGACCAAGTGCTTTTGAAGCAACAACACAAAAAGCATTCATTCAAGTTTCATTATTTTATTTTTCATTTATTTCAGTTGTCAAAAAACGAATAACAAATAACAAACACCATCACAACTGATGAAAATCAATAAAAACACAACTGATAAATCATTCAGTATAAACATTACATTTGATGAAATATTACCTAAGTTTTGAAGAGGTGATACAGTATATGAAGACAATAACAGTGCTTGAGATTAATTGAATGGAAACCTTCTGTCTCTCTCTGTGTGTATGTGTGTGTGTAGGTTGTAGGCTTGTGTGTGTGTGTGTGTGTGTGTGTGTGGGGGGTCTGTAATATAAACATATATATATATATATATATATATATATTATTAACAAATATTAATACATTACTTAAAAATATTTATTAATATTTTATTAATCGTTACTAGTTACTATTAACAATATACTAATAACTAATCATTATTAGTAATAATTTATTAATAGATAATATTAATAGAATAATATTAATAGTAATATTATTATTTAATAGTATTATATAATAGTAGTATTAAAATAATATTAATAGTAATAATAATATTAATAGAAAATAGAAATGTGCTATATAAGTTCAACTTATTATTATAATGCATTATTAAATATGAATAAAAGGTTAAAAACAGCTAATTTCTTCACTGAAACTTGTGTCAAACTTCACTCCAACTCATTACCAACAGTTTTACACTTATTTTTGGAACGTGTGGTCAATAGACCTAATTTACATAAAATTACACCTAGAATGATACACATTATAGACATAGACTTATAAGATCCGTTACTAATTTCTGATTGGCTGTTTGCTGTGAAGCGTGTTCTCCACTAAACGGAGGAAAGACAATCAGAGAGTTCTGCGTGAATCTTTAAAAAGTGTGCACTTGGCACTTGGCAGTGAAACAGATGAAGTGACCGCGGGGCCAGCCAATCACAGGTTAGCAACAAACGGCTGAGCTAATCAGCGAGATTGTAGGCGGGCTTCAGATTGAGCAGCCCCGCTGGATCCTGTTTGACTCGTCTACGTTTAATATAACGTGACAGTGTTTTTGGAGGCCGTTCTCTCAGTTCAATCGCATTTCTCCCCCTTTGATGAAAATACGGAACAAATCGCGTCCCGTATCGGCTCAATACGGAACATGACTTTTAGTTCACAAATAAGGAACGATTTCGTATTTTATGGGACGGGTGGCAACCCTACACGGTACACTTTGACCTTTCGGTATTTTATTAAGCGTTGATTTAAAAATGAAAAAGGAACGAGATGTTTCTGTAAATGTAACGAAGTGAAAAGTAAAAAGTTTTGCTTTCAAATGTAGTGAAGTAAAAGTATAAAGTCTTACCAAATAAAAGTACTTAAGTAAAGTACAGATACATGGAAATGTTACTTAAGTACAGTAACGAATTACATTTACTTCGTTACTGTCCACCACTGGTTAAGGATCTGGTCTTGTGACTGTAAGGTTGCTGGTTAAATTCCCAGGCAATTCCCTCATGACTGAAGTGCCCTTGAGCAAGGCACCTAATCCTCAACTGCTTCCCAGGCGCTGTGGATAGGGCTGCCCACTGCTTCAGGCACATGTTCACAGCCTAGTATGCTCACGTATGTGTGTGTGTTTCACTGCACATATTAAATGTGGAGGTCAAATTCTGTTGTGTGCAATCATATTGGCAAAATTTAATCTTATCTAATCTATTTGTTAGTCTGTTATTTGTTAGCTAGTGATTGGTTAGTTTGTGATTGTTTACCCTGTTATTTGTTAGCCTGCGATTGCATGTGTGTTAGCCTGTGATTGGGTAATCTGTTATTTGTTAGCCTGTGATTGGTTAGCTTGTGATTGGATAGCCTGTTGTGTGTTAGCCTGTGATTGGTTATCCTGTTATTTGTTACCCTGTGATTGGATAGCATGTTGTGTGTTAGCCTGTTTTTGGGTAATCTGTTATTTTGTTAGCCTGTGATTGGTAAGCCTGTTATTGTTTAGTCTGTTATTAGTTACCCTGTCATTGGTTAGTCTGTTATCTGTGAGTGGCTGACAACAAATGTAGACAACATCTTTGTTAATGTTATCCTATGCCAGGTTTTCCAGGATAACCTAAATGTCATTTATTATTACATTATTATATTCAACAGCTTTGCAGACTGAGATGTAGCTTTCAGGCAGTAAAAACAGCATATGGCGGATCACATGCTGCTTATAAATGGAGTAAAAACCACACCCACATGGCTTAACAGGGAAATGGGTCTTAGCCATGCTGGTGTGAACCCATTTTAACCAGTATACTCTTCCCCCATCTGACCTTAAAGCCCTCTGGATTAACATGGCCCTGAAACTAACGATGAATTGTACTCAGACTCAAACTGGGATTACTGAACCACACAATTCAATGATAAATTACACAATACAGAACAGTCCATATGAGACAGTGTGAGTATTGTACTGCCCTGTCCTCTCATAAAGAAACTGCTGTCATAATGAAACTGCTAAACAGGAAGAGAATGAAAATAATGTAGCTCTTCCACAATGATTCTGCATTTTCCACCACAAACACGCCCTCAGCCAAGAAGCATACTCAACAAGCCTGTGTGTCTTAATTCAGGAACAGTCTGTTGTAGCTGAGGGGGCTTTACAGAGGAAGGCAGTGAGAGGATGGCTCTGTTCCAAACTGAGAGTTTTGTTGATGTGATGTTGTGGTGTCTGGAGGCAATGTTTTGATATAAATGCAGTGACCAATCATGATTTTAGATGAGCAAAAAGTTTCCTGAAATTATTTTCTGGGATAATCTAAGGTAGACTGATTTACAATTGATCTGTTAGTCTGTGATTAATTAGACCATAATTAGCCTATGATGTGTAAGCCTGTTATTGATTAGCCCATGATTGGTTAGCAAGTGGCTAGTTAGCCTGTAATTGTCTAGCCTGTGATTGATTAGCCTGTGATTGATTAACCCATGATTGGATATCCTATGATTGACTAGCCTATGATTAGTAATACTGAGATTGATTAGCCAGTAATTAGCTAGCTTGTGATTGAATAGCCTGTAATTGGTAAGCCTGTGATTGGTTAGCCAGTGGATTAGACTGTGATTGACTAGCCTGTAATTAGTAAGTTTGTGATTGATTTGCTTATGACTGATTAGTCCGTGATTAGTTAGCATGTGACTAGTTTGTCTGTGATTGGTTGGCCTGTCATTGATATGCCTGTGAATATTCTTGAAATAATTAACACTGGTGTCATTGTTTAACATAATGAATTTTATTGATCATATTTCATTTTATTTTGGGTGACATCTGTCACCTCACACCTGTGACTGGTTAGCATTTGATTAGTCTGTGAGTAGTTACACCATAATAAGTTAGCATTTATCTGACTAGCCTATGATTAGTTAGCCTGGAAATGGTTAGCCTTTAATTAGCCTGTGATTAGTTAGCCTTTGCCTCATTAACATGTTATTAGTTAGCTGGTGATTAGTTATCATTTGACAAATTAGTCAGTAACACAATTAACACTGGTACAGTAGTGACTGTATGATTGCTTTGGGCAGCAACTCTTGTGTTTTGTGTCCAGATTGGATCAAGAAAAGTTACAGATTAGCTCCACCTATTCTTCCTACAGCAGTTTAACCTCACTGTATCATTTTCAGGAGTACAGGCACTGAACAGAGCCAGTGTGAAGGGCAAATCCTAGACTGGATAGAAAAAAAAAATAGTTTGGCCCCGCCCATTCAGATGTACAGGGCTTGGACAGGGCTAGTGTGAAGGTCAAACTTCATACTGGATGGAAGAACTTACTCCTTTTTACTATATGCTATTATCATGGCAACACAGTGCTGAAACATATGTCACACCCAGATACACCCCTCATATCCTTGTTTACTGCCCCATCATTACAGGTCTCATTAGAGGGTGGATATTTCATTCAGGAAGTGTGTTTAATATACACCTGCCTCACACACACACTTCTCAAATAGTGTGTTGAGTGAAGGCTGTTTTTGGGTGTTTGTGGTGGAAAGAGATAGTGATTACAACTCACACACACACACACACACACACTTACCATCACATGACTTACATTTACTTGTAGGCAGCAGAGGAAAGATATGTAACTCAGTCACGTACACACACACACACACACACACACACACACACACACACACACACACACACACACAATTAGGATATAGAGTTACAGTTTAACTTTGAACAGAGGAATTCTGCTCTCAGAACAAAAGCCCTGGACATCAGACTGAAGGGTGTGAGTGATGTAGATGGTCAACTGGTCAACAAAGCATGCGAAGAATCCACTCACACCTGCATATATAGATATACAGTTTCCGACCTGTCTTTCAGTTAGACAGTGCATCTGACTTTTAGACTTTTAAGATCTGTTTCTTAAAATAAAACAGATGACTGTAGTATGTAAACAGTAATGTTATTGATATTGAAAGTGTAATGCAAAATTAGCCTGATTTGAAAACATTTACATATATCCACCCATTCAGTCTACAGCTGTTTAGCCCCACCCATTCAGCCTACAGTAGTTTTGCTTCACCCTTTCAGCCTACAATAGTGTTGCCCCACCCATTCAGCCTACAGCAGGTTAGCCCCACCATTCAGCCTACAGTAGCTTGGTTTTGTCCATTCAGTTTACATCCATTTAGCTCCACCCACTCAGAGCAGTTAAGCGCTGGTCACTTTACCAGAGACTGAATCTAAGAATTGAATTGTTTTCCTGTAAATGAGAGACTATATGCATCTAAATGTAGTGTTTTTGAAAGACAATCCCAAGGTGAGCATCCGGCAGTCTTGAAAGGAAAAACAGAGTTCCACTTCCTCTGAATTGCCATAGTGACATTCCACAGGGACCATCACACCATCAGTCCTTTACATCTTTTACATCCTGCAGGAGCAGAACAAACAGCCAGCAGATAAATGGCTTCCTTCCAGCCGAGTGTCCAGACGCAGCACCGTGCCGGGAGATTCAGATCAGCCGTGAGCAGCATGGTGAACTACATTTAACCTTCACACAACATCACAGAGACTCCACCCATTGCTTACGCACAGTAAGAGCTCTGGACCCTCGTTTCCCCCCTGCACATTTCAGAACCATTTCTCCAAGCTTCCTTTAGCTCAGAGTCAGTCAGAGATCAGATTATAGGCAGATTACAGTCACAGTTCAGCTCTCAGTCACATGCTGGAAGTCATACTGGTTTCCATTTTTAGCCTTAATAATTGCTCTGTGACCCATTTTCTTCCAGTATAACCACAGCCACTCCCTACTCACAGCCGGGATCTGCCAGTAAGGACCCAGCTAATAGATTCATACTGACTGAATGATCATCTAATCCCTGCTGTTGAACTAAACAGTAAGCCTGCAATGATTAGTCAATGTGAAAATATGTCTACATTTTCTTTTAAAAAGTGTTCATATGATCCATACAGTCATTCTGACAGACTGCAATACTCTACAGGAAGTGTAGGGGGCGATATGACTTGTATTGTTTATTTAAAAAGTGCTCTATAATGTTCTATAATGTTCATATGATCCACACAGTCATTCTGACAGACTGTAATACTATACAGGAAGTCATCAGGAACCAGTATAACAAGTGTGGAGATGAGGTGAAAGACCTCTGCTAATTTGAGGATTGAAGCTCCTTATATATTCCAGACTTTTTCAGTGAAGTTGATGCACTTGCATTTTTTATTCATCAAAAATAAACAGGATAGAAAAAGAAAGACAAGCATTCCAGTAAGAACAGCTCAGCCTTGGCAAAGTTGAACCTCCATCCCAGGTCACAACCACTCAGCATTGCTCTTCAGCATGTAGATGTTTGTTCATATATAGTGAAAGAAGAAAGCTTCTGCATCATCAGATCTTTGTGTTCACTGAGATATGTTGCTCTTTGTACATTCTTCTCATTATACTCCACTGGAGGATCTCTGTGAGCACTGCTGATGTTGATGTGTTCATGCTCACTAATCTAGGAGATAAAAGCATGGACAGCAGTTAGAAGCCAGAGGCTGTTTTGTTGCGATAGTGTTGCTCAGTGGTTTCATAATTTATCTGAAGGCTCTTTTACCACCTGAGTAAACACACTGTTTTGCGTATCTGCTGCTGGAGGGAAGTTCTAGGTTTAATTACGTTAAAAGCTCAGTGACTCAGCAGGCTTGCATTTAGCTAGAGCTTAATGATATTTCTACATTGCTAATGGATTACTCTGCAGACTCCCGAGGTAGCATTGTTATGAAATTTAAAGGCGTAGGCAGAAAAGCAATACTACAGAACTGATAAGAAATGACAATAAACGTAGCCAACTGTGGCTTAGTGCAAAGGTTGAAGAAAGTATGTCACAGAGAAAAAGAGAAAAATCACAATGGAAACACAAATGAGACTTTAGCTTAAGTCTCAGATGTTTCTCCTGAGAAAAAAAGACCTCACTTGTCTCAATATGAACTCCGCCATTTCTCATCCAGGGCTCGTCATCTCAGTTCTGATGCTGTACATAACTGCAAATGATTTTACAAGCGTGGTTTTACTAAATTCACAGGAAGTTTTCCATAATTTCATGGACTCAGTACCTCAAATATCACAGATTTTAAATGTTATATTTCAAAACTGTTAAATATTATTAGTGCAGTCTTGAACCCTGCAAACATTTTTTTCACAGTTTCATTTAAATAATGCCTTTCTATTTAACCATATAGCCCCCCACACACACATACATACATCTTGACTCACTTGATTTGTGCAGTAAAAAGTCATTTCCCTGGAAGCCTAGTAGCTACGATGTAGCATCACGTTTCTGTGAGGCACAGCTCACTCAACCCGGTGAAATAGTGCATTCGTTTCATTACTCTTGAGTGCCCCTCCTCAAATATTTCAGTTCACATGGTTATGTTTATCCAACATCTCAAATAACATCTACATACTATTTTCAGAACCTGCATTTAAGATACAAACCACTTAAATGTGTAAGAGAAGAGCAGGTTGATAAACACATTGATTTATTCGGCACAAGTATGTACACATCCATATCACATGAGTACAGTAATATGTTACAGCATAGTGCAGCTCTGCACTATTTAATTCACATTAGCAATATGCAAATTACATATATGCAAATTATCACCCACACCCCTTCCCCGCATGGAGCGCAGGCGCTCTAAGCCCCACCCACGCGATAAGATCTCACCAATACAGCAGAAGCGTTTCCGCACACTGAGCCTGTGAGCGAGTCTGTGCGGGAAGGATTCCGCGAGACTGGTGAGCAAAGGGTGCGTGGGGGGAGAGAGATGGAGGGATAGATGGATGGATAGTTCTATTAGGATGGAGGTGATGTGGTTTACTTCATGAGATTCTTCACAATCTGATGCTCCTCCACAGGCTTCCATTGCTGGTTTATAGTAATTAACTAGAGGGAGAGAGGGAGAGAGAGAGAGAGAGAGAGAATTAGAGGGTTAAGGATGGAGAGACAGAGACTGTTCCACATACTGTGCACAAACACCTTGGCAGTCGTGAGCGGTCACTATAGCAACCATCTACAGGGACCATTACAGCGTCACACATTTTGGAGGATGTCAACATAAAATGATGACGATTTCTTCCAGCATAGAAAAGTTTCCCCAAATTAGCCAGAAACAATTAAAGGAGCATCACCACTGACTCACCTCTGCTTCTTTACAGCTTTGTTCCTGCCTCAATGCTGCCTCTTTGCTATTTTAACCCTGCCTCACTGCTGGTTCTTCACTGCCTTATCACTGCCTCACTGCTGGTTCTCCACTACTTCATCACTGCCTCATTGCTGACTCTTCACTGCTTTATCACTGCCTCACTGCTGGTTCTTCACTGTTTTATCACTGCTTCATCACTGCCTCATCGCTGGCTCTTTGTTGTCTTATCACTGCCTCAATGCTTGTTCACACTGCTTTATCACTGCCTCATCACTGGCTATTCACTGTCTTATCACTGACTCAATGCTGGTTCTTCGCTGCCTTTTCACTGCCTCACTGCTGGTTCTTCACTGCTTTATTGCTGGCTTTTCACTGCTTTATCACTGCTTTATTGCTGGCTGTTCACTGCTTTATCACTGCCTCAATGCTGGCACTTGGCTGACTTATCACTGCGTCACTGCTAGCTCTTCACTCTCATCACTGCCTCAATGCTGGCACTTCACTTTTTTATCACTGCTGGCCCTTCACTGTCTTATCACTGCCTCACCACTGGCTCTTCACTGTCTTATCAGTGCCTTAATGCTGGTTCATCTGTTTAGTCACTGCCTCACCACTCACTGGCTTTTCACTGCCTCATTGCTGCCTTACTGCTGGCTTTTCACTGCATTATTGCTGGCTTTCCACTGCTTCATTGTCTCATTGATGGCTTTTCACTGCCTTATCATTGACTCTTCACTGCCTCACATTTGGTTCTGAATAACTGCCTCTTTGGTACCTCTACCTCCCTGCTGCCTTGTCACTCGATACTCCTGAATGACATTTTCCTCTCTGCTGCCTCACCTCTACTGAGCTGACAGGAAAGATAAACTCAGGTGAAACAGAGTAAATCATACTACAATTATTTTCTCCTTCTGCTGCCTCTTCCTCTTCCTCTCAGCTCTGCTCTACCTTCCTCCTCTCAGAGCTAAAGTGGAACACGATCATTTCCTCCACACAGTATCTGCTGCACGTTCACTATGGCTCCTCACTGATGTCAAGTGACCTTGACATTGAGAAAGGCATCAGACACATGCAGTAAACTCAAATACACATTTCTACAAATTCTCCAAAAAATTACCTTCTGAGGCTTTGATGGGTCCAGCGTCTCCCACGGCTCTGGATTTCCAGTTTTGTTAATGCTGAAAGATGATCAAATAAAGTCAGTTGGAGATGTAATCCATAGGTTTTCGTACATTATTTAAAAATGTCACAGCTGTGAGTGAAATATGAGCTTTGGACAGGTAGGAGAGGAAAAATAAGCACAGGTCTTGTAGAACTTGTGGTTAAGGTGCTTACATGACATCAGGTTTGGTGAGTAAAAAGTAAATGCTGGCAGATGTGGCTCCGGTGGCAGCAAGAGCCATAAAGCCAATCAGAGGGATGAGCTGGAGAAGAAAACATACAGACTTTAAGCTGGAAAGACTTTAAATCCCTTCAAAAACATTCTAGAAGAACTGTGAAGACTGACCTCTTTCTTTTTTCTCAGCAGCTGCATAAAACTGCCCGTCACCATTTTCACTGCTGGCACTGATCTACAAGAATACCAGCATAACTAATGACAATCTCAAGACTGTTACAATCTATCATTAATAATGTTCAGATATAAATGTTGAATATGTGTATTTATACTCATAATAAAACATTGACAAGTTCTCATCACTCATAATAACCTGCATTCATTCTGTCATCTAAGTGTAATAGAAAGCTGACTAATGTTCTTACCTTACTGTGAGCTTGTCTGATGGAGTGAGGGCTGACTATGCTCAGCATCCCGAGACTGTTGGTTTTATAGAGCAGGTGGGACGAGCTCCAAGGCACGTACACACAGTGTATCGACATTTATCAGGAAGAAGCGCTTCACCATAGCAACCACAATCCTCCGCAGCATGTGGCCCCCCCTGGTGGCTGAGCCTCCACAAGGTCACTCTTACAGGACAGGCTGTGGAAACACCAGAATAACACCAGCCCGTGTGCAGTAGACAGGAGAAACAAAGCTGTTATTTATAGCCTGCTCACAGATAAAGTATTTAGGATTGGGGTGGCCACTGTACACGTCCAGCCTGAGGCAGGATTACACAGCACAAAAACATACATGACATATGTCACAAAACACGTGTAAAACACCTGAGCACAGGTCCAGGCAACCTTTACAGCTCATAAATATCCAAACTCCAGAATGTCCAGTGATTAGAATATTTAATTTTGAGTAAATTACAATTCACACACTATCAACATTAAAACTAAAACACTTTAAACATGTCACTTAAATGTAATGTATATAACATATAAGAAACGTATTTGAATTAAATTATGAATTAATTTTTTCATGATATTCACATTTTTGGACATACACTAGCAATAACAGTCTTTGGGGACTATTTTGCCGTACACACCCCTCCACATTGAATGGCTTTTTAAAACAAAATAAATGTAATAATGTTCTAAGGGAGATTTTAAAGGCTTCAGACATCTGGTTCCCATCAAAACCACTGTAAGCAGTTCTGACAATTTCTCTAGAATTTCACGAGTTTAATTCTGGAAAATTTATTTTAAATTACTGGTACCTAGTAGATAATTACTCAGTATATATTTTTATAATTATTTTGTATCTATTATGAATGGTTTAATATCCATTACGAATGACTCCATATCCACTTTGAATTATTCAGTACAATTAATTATATGCTATGATTAATTCAGTATCCATTATGAATTATTAATATCATGAGTATAATGTATGATTTTGATCTACAGATTCTATAATAAATATATGATTATATTGGTTGATGTGGTGTTTGTCCTCCTTAAACTATGTAAATATCACACATAGTTGAACAGGCAGCAACACGCACTGACCAGCACGTCTGCATGTTTAGGGCACTCAGTGTGCAGTGAGAGCGGAGCTGGAGGTGTAGACTTGAGGGCAGATGGAGGTGGATGATGGAATCTAACAGACATTTTGTTCCTGAATTTTCAGGAACTTCAGGGTTACAACAAAACAACTTCTGAAGAAAAGCTTGGAAAAGGTTTTTAATCAAGTTTGAACAGCTCAGATAAAATATTAGACAGTCCATAACCTTTCTTATATTTTTATTTCGCACCCTGAGCTGGTGTCTGTGTGGGTTTATACACTAAAAATAGTCATAATTCCAGTTTATATGATCATTTTCTAACCTTAGAATTAAAAAGGCTGTTTTTGTTACTGTACCTTTAAGACTGATATATGCAAATGTTCTGATTGGCTGTGCCTTATTCAAAGAGAATTCCAGACTGAAATACTTCAGTGTGAAAGGGGTGGGGCTAAATTCCTATAGGCTGAATGGGTCATTAGATGTCAGTGTGCTGGTTTCTGTGAAAATGACTTCATAACAAGCCCTTAAAGTACTAGCAGTAAGAATGCTAGTAGAATGCTAATTGAGCTACTTGCACTCATTTTATTGCAATAAGTATCATATACATGTTCCTTGCTTTTAAATAACAGTTTAATGTAGTATACACAGTATACAAAATGTACCATTCACCAGCAAGTCCATTTACAGACACTAAACCGCAAACGCAGCCCATTTTTACATTCCCTGTTTTCATGATGTCACAGAAACCAATACATTTACATATACCTGCATATTCATCTTATACAGCTAATCAGAACAGATTGTTTACATATATCAGTTTTAAAGGTACAGTACAGTACCAGCCTGTTTACTACTAAGACATAAATAGAGGCCTGAAAATGTAAAGATGAATTATGACTGTTTTAGTACATAAACACACAAATATATAAGTTAAGCCCACTGAGCTAATTATGAGGCACTAACTGAAGAGCTGCTGGTACTGAAGGAGCTGGTGGGCAGTGAGAGAGGGGCTAACACGCTGTAGTGCTTTCAAAAAGTGCTTCTGCTGAATTGTGGACACACTCATCCCCTCCTCGTGAAGAGCCAACAGAGCGGCCTGCAAATGACAACACACACACATTTACAATACAGTACAAATCCTACACTGCAATAATTCAGTGAAAAACCAAATCCTGCCAGTCCCCAAACATGCCAGCAAACTAAACTCTAAACACATTCTGACCTCTTTGCAAAGGTTTTCCAGATCAGCTCCAGAGAACAGGTGTGTTTGGGTTGCCAGATCCATAAGATTAATGTCGGAATCCAAAGGCATTTTCTCTGTGTGGAGCTGCAGGATGGCCAGTCGAGCCTGAAAACATAACACACCTTAGACAACATGATGAAAACTAGCGCAAGCAAAGACAGAGCAATTAGCTTACAGCTGCGTCAATTAGAGGAGGAGCCAGTTTATCTGTGGGGCAGGTGGAGCTGGAAGAGCTACAAGTTTATTTAAGGTGAGAGGCGATATGACTTCAGGTTTACCTGTGAAGTGAAAGTAAGACTGAAAAATGCACCTGTGAGACAGGCAGGGGGTGGAGGATCACCTATAGTCAGATGGAGGTGGAAGGAGCTAATAATATCAAATATAGGTCAGGTGGACTGGAAGGAGAGAGAGGTTTAACTGTTACTCATGTATGCTTGGACATCTACCTGTCGGTCAGGGTTAAGACAACTGAGGTTAGCTGTCTACCTGTGGTTCACATGGGGTGTGTATCCACAAAGTAGGAGGAGCTGCATGTTTACCTGTAAATCAGGTACCATAAGAATTTGAAATTCAATTGGGAGAGAGGTGGATTAAGTGGAGCTAGGTTACCTGTAAGTCAGGTTTGGGTGGGAAGGGTTAAAACTTTACCTGTGAGTCCAGATGATGGGAGGAGCTAGATGTTTACCTGTAAATCAGGTACATCGTTAAGAGCTAGAAATTGAACTGTGAGACAAGTGGGTTAGGTGGAGCTAGAAGTTTATCTGAAAGTCAGGTTAGGCTGGGAGGGGTTACAAGTTTACCTATGAATCAACATGTCAGGAGAAGAGCTAGACGTTTACCTGTGGGTCAGGTGGGGGGACGTATATGATGTGGTCCAGTCGGCCTGGTCGGAGGAGAGCGCTATCCAGAGCATCTGGCCTGTTAGTGGCAGCCACTATCATCACATCTCTATTACACACTTCCTGCAGCTCTATCTGCAACACACACACAATATTAAAACATTAAAGGACCTGTATCCTGTAAAGTATTTAACAGTAAACCTTTCTGTTATGGTATTGACCACATTAATATTAAATAATTAAAAACAATCTCATCAATATAATTAATCTGGCTCCATCTACTGTATGAATACTGAACATGTTCTAGATAACATTAATAAAGTTTTCCAATTTCTTCTAAAACAATTTTAAACATGTTACTGTTGCAACATTATAGAGCACTTTTTAAATAAACAATCGAAATCATATCGCCCCCTACACTTCCTGTAGAAAAGGGGTTCTCAAACTTTTGGAAGCTGGGCGCCCCCAACGCTGGTTCAATGCAGTTCAGGACCTTCTTCTAAACCCCTGAACAACCACAGATAGATAGATATATAGACTGGCTAGGTTATTATTGTTAGGCCTACACTATTATCATCATCATCATCATCAATAGCGGTAGGTAAGCCTATTATCATTACTAGGCTATTGTCATAACTGGCAGCAGCACCAGACCTCTAAAGTGAGATTACTATTATTATTATTATTATTATTATTATTATATAAATATATGATATAAATTTAAATAAATAATAATTATTTATTATTTCTTATATTATATTTATATCATTATATATTATATATATATTATATTATAATTTAAATAAATTATTATTACTTAGTATAACAATCATTTTTCCACTTCTGTTTGTGAAATAATTTGGATGTGTTTTTTTTCCTCAGTTGTTTTTAATAAAGTTTATGATTTAACGATGTGTGCGTGTGTGGTGATGTGTGGCTATGTGGGTGTGAGAATAGTATCAGCAGCTAATCGGAGTCAGGACTGAGACATGTTATTTAAACACAAGTACGATTCTTGCAGGGAAATTATTATTATTATTATTTTATTTTATGATTTTACGATTGTAGTCCTTTGTGTGTGTGTGTGTGTGTGTGTGTGCATTAGATGCGTGTTGCAGATGTGTTGTAACACGGTGAAAAATGCAGGCTAAACAGTAAGCTAAGTGCATGCCTGGCAGTTAAAAATAACAATTTACGGCCGAGATAGGAAGTCTTTATAAAAACCTTTTTGTGGAGTTAGTCTTTAAAAATACTTTTTAATGGATAAGCGTTTAGAGGGATAACAGCCAGAACACAAATAAGTGTGATGAGAGAAAGATTGAAGGGGCTACCGCAAGTTGTAGGACATTTTCATAGTAGCACTGAAGTCACGTCGGTTCAGAATACTGCTCTGTTTTAATTGGTGGATTTGAGATGAAACTGTGTGGTTGATTTGCTTGTGTGTTATATTCCAACCGCTGACATTTCAAGGAGGGGGCCTTTGCTGCGTCTACTTTGCACTAAAAGTCAATGATTACGGGCTGTATCATGATTCCCCCCCCCCATTCCATGGTAGCGCACCCCTGGGAGAGTGTCCGTGACCCCCAGTTGAGAACCACTGCTGTAGAGTATTACAGTCTCTCCGAATGACTGTGGATCATATGAACATTATAGAGCGCTTTTAAAATGAACAATAGAAGTCATTTTTCATTGTTGATTGCTGATCACTTTAGTTATCTTACTGTTTTTAGCTCTGTACAATATTCTGGTCCTGATAAATGCCCCATCTGACCTGTTTCACTCCGACTGTTTCCTGTTCATCACCCTCAGCCTGGAGTGTCTTAGCTGACCCACGTCTCTCAGTGGTTCTGAAGCCCACCCCATCCAGCTCGTTCAGCAGAACAGACAGAACCTGGGCCTGAACACCACCACGGCAACCAACTTCACCACGGCTGCCAACCATACTGTCAATCTCATCCAAAAACACAATGGATGGAGAGCACGCACGGGCCTGACGAAACAGCTGAGAGAGAGAGAGAGAGAGAGAGAGAGAGAGAGAGAGAGAGAGAGAGAGAGAGAGACAGAGACAGAGACGGGGAGAGAGAGAGAGAGAGAGAGACTAAAATATTCAGTATCCACTATGAATTATTCTGTTTTCACTATGATTTTTTCAAGGAGGTAGTAGTAAACACTACAAGTGATTCAGTATCTAATATGATTTAGGCCAAGTAAAAAAAAAAATTGGTGATCATCCTTTTTCACCAAAATTTTGGGTCGGGGGGGAGGTGTTTTTTTTTTTTTTTTTTTTTTTT
>BRDA01005930.1:109788-139783 GCA_036984385.1 Crenuchus spilurus | reverse complement strand
TTTCTTAACCTAGAGATGTTACGAAGGTGTAGAAAAGCTATTTTTGTAATGTGACTTATATGCTGATCAAATGATAAGTCTGAGTCAATTATGAAGTGATGCACCCATCATGCCTAGTGCCTACCGTACAAGCCTGTAGGGGCAGTGCTATGATCTAGGGTTACTGCAGTTGGTCAGGTCCAGGTTCAGCAATGTTATGTGTCCAAAGGTCAGCTGACTATCTGAATATACTGAACGACCAGGTTATTCAATCAATATAGTTTTTTCTTCGCTGATGGCACGGGCATATTCCAAGATGACAATGCCAGGATTCATTGGGCTCAGATTGTGAAAGAGTGGTTCAGGGAGCATGAAACATCATTTTCACACATGAATTGGCCACCACAGAGTCCAGACCTGAACCCCATTGAGGATCTTTGGGATTTCCTGGAGAAGACTTTATGCAGTGGTCCAAATCTCCCATCATCAATACAAGATTTTGGGGTGGAAATTAATGCAACTCTGGACAGAAATAAATGTTTTAACATTGCAGAAGCTTGTGGAAACGGTGTCACAGCAAATGTGTGCTATAATCAAAGCTAAAGCCGGTCCAACAAAATATTAGTGTGTGACCTTATTTTTGGCCAGGCAGTGTATTATACAAATTTTGATTTTTTTTCCCCACAATATTCAAATTTTTTGATGTTGCACTGTACACAAACAGATTCTAGATGTTTACACGCATATATATGTATATATACACTGCTCAGAAAAATAAAAGGAACACAAATAATGATGTAATTTAAGTAGTTTGGGCTTGTCACTGTACCATTCACACAGTGTAGGGCTGTTCTGTATTGACTAGTCACACTAACACTACCACCACTAAAGGTCCGTCTGGTGACAGCAGTGGCTGATGCATAGCGTCTCCTTTACGTCTCCAACATCAGTGAGGGCCATCAATTCTGCTCTGCATTAATTTACTTTAATCAGTGAACTGAGGCCCACTGGTCCCTCGTCCAGCGTAAATGCTCCCTGGACTATGCAAGACGATGATGCCTGTGTCTGGTGGTGTGGTCAGGTAGCATTGCAGGTTGTCTAGAACACAGACCATACTGATGTAAATGGTTTTGAATGGTCTGATGTGACACTTTGGTGTCTCTCACCTCCCTTAAATGTGCTGGAGTTGTGTGGCATCATCATCTGGTTCCGCAGGGCACTGTTCACAATGAAGTGATCATCAGTGTGGGATGTGACCAAAGGATGTCCACTTCTCTGCCTTTCTGTGACTCTTCCAGTCTCTCTGTATCTCTGTTACAACCTGCTGATGACACTCAGTGACACTCTAAGCTCAGTGCTCACTTCTGTCTGAGAACATCCTGTATGAAGCCTCACAATGGTGACGTACTGTTGATCAGTTGTGAGGTGTCGTCTTGGTGTCATGATGTCAAAATGTGAACAGTACGATGAGAGGACTGTTTACATACCAGTTGTAATTGAACCAGGAAATGTAATGGTCTATTCATGGATCTAACAGATGTTGTGAATTTTGTCATTAAGCTCCTTGTTGGAGAACAGCAAGCTGTGTAAAAATACACTGAACAGTTGGACATTTGCATTCAAAAGTTTAGCGAAGGTCTCGTTAATTTTACCTGTAAAGATTAGAACACATTTTAGATTCATCCTGAAATTTGACCCGAAAGCCAAATATCTTTAACTGTTTGTGAGTAGTGTATATATTTAGGATCTGACATAATGTGATAACATTTATATAATACTGTATAATCTTTCCCTGATATTCTTTCTTTTTTTGCTCTCTCTCAGGATTTAAGGAGAACACAGTATTCAGACCCTCCATCTGCTCAGCTCAGTCCTAGAGTGCGGAGACAAAGAGAGAAGTGTGTTTTCATGATGTTTAATGGTTTTGATTTGCACATTTATGGTGTGTGTGTGATTGTTGTATTGTATGCATTGCAGTTCTGAGCCATTTAAAACTCCAACAAAGAGAAAACTGCTCTTCAACACCGGCACTCCCAACAGTGCTCGGAAGAGGTAAGCTGTATGTCTGTGTGAGGGAGTAGAATAGGGGTCATGCTTAGAGCTGTAATGTTGGAGTCAGTGCCCAACAGCCTGTGTCTCTTTTGTCAGGTTGGCTCCACCTCTTCAGCAGGCATCATCATCAGAGGAGGGAGAGAATGGTGAGGAAACTGTAAACATGTGTGTCTATTTTCCAGAGGAAATTATTAATTTTGGTAGATATGATGAGAATCATTTGTCCGGGAAAATGCCATACAGATACAGCAGAATGAAATAAGTTTGAAAAATGCTGAATCTTGATATATTGAACAAAAATATAAATACAACAGTTGTATTTGCTCTCATGTTTCACGAGCTGAACTCAAAGATCTAAGAATTTTTATATGTACACAAAAAGGCTTTTTCTCTCAAATATTATTCACAAATTTGTTAGTGAGCACTTCTCCTTTGCCAAGACAATCCATCCACCTCACTGGTGTGTCATATCAAGAAGCTGATTAGACAGAATGATTATTGCACAGGTGTGCCTTAGCCTGGCCATAATAAAAGTCCACTCTAAAATGTGCAGTTTCATCACACAGCTCAGTGCCACAGATATCACAAGTTTTGAGGGAGTGTGTAATTGGCATGCTGACTGCAGGAACGTCCACCACAGCTGTTGCCTGGGAATTGAATGTTTTTTTCTCTACATAAGTTGTCTCCAAAGGCATTTAAGCGAATTAGGCAGTACATCCAACCACCCTCACAACCACAGACCAGTGTAACCACACCAGCTCAGGACCTCCACATCCAGGACGATGAGCATGCAGATGAGCTTCCCTGACATGGTTTCTGATTGTTTGTGCAGAAATTCTTTGGTTATGCAAACCAGTTGTTGCAGCAACTGTCCAGGTGGCTGGTCTCAGACGATCTTGGAGGTGAAGATGCTGGATGTGGAGGTCCTGGGATGGTGTGAGGTTACACGTGGTCTGATGGACATTCCTGCTGTCAGCATACCATTTGCACACTCCCTCAAAACTTACGATGTCTGTGGCACTGAGCTGTGTGATGAAACTGCACATATTAGAGTGGTGTTTATTGTGGCCAGCCTTAGGGACACCTGTGCAATAATGATGCTGTTTAATCAATATGTATTATGCTGTGGGGATATTTCAGTGCAACTGGACCTTGGAATCTTGTCAAGGTGGAAGGAATCATGAAGAAAGAAGGATGTGTGATGATTTGGAAAGAAAACCTTAAGAAGTCAGCAGCAAAACTTGGTCATTGCTTTCTCTTCCAACATGACAACGACCCAAAATATGCAACTCCTGGTGAAGAACTACCTCCAGAAGACCAAAGTGAACATTTTTGACTGGCCTGCACAAGCCCTGCACAAGCCCCGACTGATTGAAAATCTGTGAAGAAGAAGGATCATGCAAGAATGCCATCAAATCTGGAAGAGCTGGAGAAATGTCCCAAAGAGGAATGGTCTGGGATTCCTCAGATGATGTGAGAGACTTGTTGAAAACTACAGCAAACGACTGCAGGCTGTTATCCAGTATAAAGGACACACAACTGACTATTAGCATCAGGGCGGCTAATAATCTTGACCATCGTAGTTTTTGCTATTTCATTTTCTGGGCAAAGTCAAATGATTTAATCATTCAAAAACTTGGATGTTTGAAAATGCTGTGTTAAAAGTTATTTGCTCTATTTAACAGCACTTGGGGAAATACATTTAAAACAATAATTTTCATAGAAGGGCTAATCATTTTGACCATAACTGTGTAAGTATCAGTATTTTAATACAACACAGACTTTCTGCATTAATGATATAAAGTGTGAGTTAAAACTATTTCTGAAACTACTCTTTTAGTAGCTACTGTCAAAGCAGGGCTTTATTTATAGTGTACATGAACAGGTGCAGAAGGTCATTGGTATACAATATGTTCTTATGGCATATAATGTGTTTTATGGATCTTGTTCCCTTTCACAGATTTCTCTCTGTTTGATGGAGCCATGGAATTTTTAGTTGGAGAAGATAATGATGATAGTGATGATGATGAAGATTTCTTCATCGCACCTACTAGCCCTGTGTCCTGCCACCTTGGATTAACCCGTGTTGCCCTGGAGACGTTACCACGGAGCTTTTGTTATGAACGACGACATGTCCAGATGGCTGCTGTGGGAATGCAAACAAACAGCTTCCACAAGCTCCTCCCACACAGAGAGCTGGAATCCTTTAGCCCTGCCCCCTGTTATACTGGCTACTTCACATTAACAATGAGAGGTATGTAATGGAGTGACATTAAACACATTTGGTGATTCAGACTCAAATATATAGCAGAAGATTAGATCATATATATATATATTACTGGCATATTATTATTATTATGGATATTTTATTATTATTATTATTATTATTAATTGGCAGTTTTTGCACCACTGTCATAGAGGTGGCATAAGCTGATATTATAGGCAGCTTGAAGCATGTTTTCTTAAATGTCTGTAGTGTGTAGCTGTTTTAAAGAGGGAAATTAAAGCTTTTAATATCGTATTGTCATGCTTCAGTTGCTAAGACAGCAATTTTTATAATACTGTAAACCTGGATGCACATAAGAATGTGTTGCATTACAGTCACTGGACTGTCCCCCAAAATGCATCATACTATGATGCATATAACAAAAATAATATTATTATAGCTTTTTATTTATGTAATGTTTTGCTGCTAGCATTATCATAAAGCATCTTCACAGAAATCAATCTATTTAAATGGTTTTAAAAACTTTTATACACATTCAAGTGTGCATTGTGAAGCTGTATTCAGTATTAGAGGACTCAATTCAGGGGCAGAAAACTTGCTTGGGACTACATATGGGAAAGGACTGCACTCTATAGATAACTGCTTGTGTGTGTAGCTCTGTCAGATGGACTTATGTTGGAGGTCCTTTTCTTCCCTGCTACTCCTGGGAACTTGCACTGGATGCCCCTTCCCCTCACACATGACAACACCTGGGAATCTGTCCTGTCACATGGTGGCTTTTCACCACATGCTCCACCCCCAACCCCTGGTAAGGCAGAGTGTGATGATGATGCTAAATGTCGGTCATTCAGTATGATACAAATGGTCCTTTCATTCATTTTAATTGTCTATTTCTCTATCTACAGCTGACCTGATTGCCACAGCAACACAGCTGACAAATCAGAGACTGGTGTGTGTGCTAGAAGCATGTGCTCTGGATGGAGACAAAGTGGAGCTTGTTTTAAACCGTGCTTTTCCTCTAAGGAGTTAACCATAATCCCACACAAAGTGGACAATATACACACCAAACGTCAACCAGTGTCTTTTAAGTCTCCTTAAGACTCGCGTCTCGCATTCATTAAGGATATTTATTTAAGTATAACTGCATGTAAATAGTAGAAATGGCCATTTTTATCCAGGGAAGTGTTTATTTGTGGGTTTATTAAATAAGTCTTTGTAAATGTGTTACATAGTGACTCAAATCCAGAATACCATGAAAGACACCTTTGTGTAGTTCATTAAAGGAAATGTTATTAAATGTTCTTAATATTAACATAATAATAACATTATTAATGTTAATTAGTAAAATATGAATGATTAGATAAATCTGTTCAACAGAACAGTTAAAAATGTAATTAACAGTAATAATGCCCATATCCTTAGGCTATAAATGGATGGCAGCAGTGTCTGCTTGAGTCTTTTCTCCAGTGTTCAAAACACAGCCTTATTTTGCCTTTTCCCTGATAAGCCTACATTATAAATCCTACATTCAGAAAGTAATGAACAGTGACTTGGTGGAACACTTTAAGCCATGTGATGGTGGATTATCATTTTGAATAACTAAATGCCTTTATTTTTTTTTTTTTTTTAAGTTTTATCTCATTATTTATATTATTTATGTAAAGCTGTGCTTTATTTTGTAAAGGACAATATATGATTTTATAATGTAACTACTGTAGGTTTCTTTTTTTCTTATGACACCAACTCTTTGAAATAAATCAGTGTTTGTATGTACATTCAAAGGGCTAAAACTTTGTCATTCTCATAAACAATGTTGCCTTTGATGATGACAAATCTGATCAGCTCTTGATGGCTTCCAAACTGGTAAACAAGATGCTCCCATCTGCAAAGAAGTAAAAATGATAAAACAGCATGCTTATATAATCCATATTGATCATACTCTTAAGTTTAGTTATCAACATCATCTGCCTGAGCTGTTAATGCTAATGTGTTGTAAATAATCAAAATCATGTCTTAAGTATAATAAGATCATACAACTAATACTGAGTTTGAATTTATGGTAATTTCTGATTAACTTCAGGTACATCATAGATGCCTTCACTTCTGTGTCTTTACCTTGGGGCATTAATGATAAGCAAGTCTCCTTGTTTGCTGACCTCCAGTGACCCATGTGTGTGAGAGCGATTGAGCGCATAGGCTGCATTTATTGTGGCAGCTGCCAGAGCTTCAGGCATGGACATTTTCAGTGTTACACAGGCCAAGTGCATCACCATGGGCTGAAAAAAAGAGTGGCATTTTAAACACACAATATATATACTAGGGTACCCAACTCTAGTTAAAAACTACAGTCCAGCGCAGTTTAGCAGCATCCTTCACTAGACCTAGTTATTTATAGACAAAGGTGTCAAAAGTATTGACATTCATTACTCAGGTAGAAGTATAGATACTAGGGTGTAAAAAGACTTTTATAGAAGTTGAAGTATCAACTTAAGCTTTTTACTCAAGTAAAAGTACAAAAGTACTGATTTCAAAACTACTTAAAGTGTAAACGTACTGTAAGGAAAACAAATGCCAAAACTTAGGCTGTGTCACAGGGGCATGTAGTGCACTACCCCACCCCCACCCCCAAAATATTTTTTTTCTAAAAGCCGTAATGACTATAATGTTATATTTAATTGGTAATGTTGACATTTTTGGGATGTACTGGCTGCCTGTTTCAGCTGCTTATATGCCCCTTTACAATGAAAACATTTTAGTCATTTCAGATATATTAGCGATCATAAATGTGTAGTACTGAGCTTACTGGAGAGTGACGAGTCATGTGACGTGAAGGTGTGATGGATCGCTAACCATTAGGGTATCAGAATGGTATTTGTTTACACTTATCATCCAACCACAATCACATTCACTCTTTCTGGATGGCACAGTTTATCTGTAGAGGATGTTTTTTTAAAGGATGACAAACCGAACTGAAACACGTAGAAATTACGAGGCTGTTTTTAAAATGTAAGGAGTAGAAAGTACCGATAGTTACATAAAAATGTAAGTAAGTAGAAGTAAAAAGTCGTCCAAAAATAATTACTCCAGTAAAGTACAGATAACCAAAATTTCTACTTAAGTATAGTAACGAAGTATTTGTACTTCGCTACTTGACGCTTCTGTTTATAGAGGATTCCATTCATTTTGACAGTAACATAAAGTGTTTTGAAAAATTGTGCGTGAAGTACAAAGCAATATTCACATTGTCATTACAGAGCTGGTGATACGAACCAGAACCACACGTCTACAATGCATATTGAGCCATTTTATTATACTCGTTTGTAATCATTACATGTAAACATTGTGTGAGGTAATTTTTTGAGACATTAAAAGCTTCAGATGTCTTGTTCCTATCTTGACCACACAACCAAGTTTCTCAAAAATGGTATAAAGAAATTGTGCTGAATTGAAGGCCTTTATAACTGCAGTTGGGTACCTCTGCTGTGTATTAAATATATTTCAGGATGTTTCCACATGTGTGTGACTATTAGTTACCATAGAGCAGCAGTAAGCATTAGGATTAAAGTCGCTGCCCAGTGACACTATAACTCCAGCCTCGAGCATATCTCTGGCACGAGGACATGGGAGCCTGTATAACAGTAAAAAACAAAAGTTATGCTCATATTCTGCTTTAATTGTGCTTTTACAGTGTATTTCTTTCATGCATCTACCTGAGAATATAGGCGGTGGTAGGCAGAAGGACAGCTGATGTCTTGGCAGTTGCCATTGCAGCAATGCCTTCATCTGTGACCTCCTCTAGATGGCTTATGGCTAAAGCACCAAGCTCTGCCCCCAGCTAACATCAGGAGTGAGAGAAATAAACATGAGGTTATGTGTTACTGCTGTTGCTTTTGTTTTATATTTCTCAAGATCTGTTTTCAGGTTTTGAATCGAGCAAGAGTTGTGTGAGGCTGTAAAGGTATTTCATTTATCTATGTCACTAGTAAAGCACTGTTTTTTCCACATTTGGGTTCATGAAATATAAGTTAATGGGACTATATGTCATAGGGCCAGGCTGCTGTATCATGTGTCTGATAAAACTCAGGGATATTAAGGTTCTGCAGACTGAAAACATTTTGAAGTGTTATAGTTAAATGTTATACATTGTTATATACACTCACTGGCCACTTACTTAGGTACACAGAGCTTCTATCTACATTCATTGCTCATTTTATTACCTCCACTGACCATAGAGATGCACTTGGTAGTTCTACAATTACAGACTGTAGTCTATCTTTCTCTGTATACTTGATCATCCTTTCATCTTGTTCTACAGTGATCAGGACCCCCACAGAGCAGAAGTTAATTGGGTGGTGACACTGCCAGACTGAAAATAGTGCACCAACCAAAACTATCCAGCCAATAGTGTCCTGTGACCACCAGTGAAGGGTTAGAGTACCAACACAAACTGGGCAGTAACAGATGAGCTGCTGTCTCTGACTTTACATCTACAAGCTGGACCAACATGTCAGGTGTGTCTAATAGAGTTGAGAGTGAAATAACACAGTGTTTAAAAACAGTAGCTCTGCTGTGTCTGATCCACTCATACCAGCACAACACACACTAACACGCCACCACCACATCAGTGTCACTGCAGTGATGAGAATGATCCACCATCCAAATAACAGCTGCGGGGGTCCTAATCATTAAAAAACAGGGTTAAAGGAGGCTAATAAAGTATACAGAGAAACAGATGGACTACAATCTGTAATTGTAGAACTAAAGTGCACCTGTGTGATCAGTGGAGCTGATAAAATAAGCACTAGTGTAGATATAAGATGTGTATGTAATGAAGTGTGTGTATATGTACCTGCTTTAGGGTTCAGTAATATTGTTAACTTACTTTGTGAGATTCTACTACAGACTTTACAGAAGTGATGATAATTTATGATCATGTCAGTCACCAGAGGAAATAAGTTATACGGGGTTTATTTTTACATGATATGGCATTTGTGCAGTCATAAAAGTAAACATAGTATTACCAACTTTGAGTCCATTGAATGGTTAAATGTTACTGTTTTATTTGGACTTGTAATGGCTGATTGTACTACACAGTTCTGCTGCAGGAAAGAGTCCAGTTATTGGCTGATATTGTCAATCGTCTGAATTCATAGCTCCTAATGTTCAGTGGGAAAAACTTCTGGATTGTAAAACTCACTTGAGCAGAGTTCATAGGATGAAGTTCATCTCCATGGAAGTTGATGTTGAGGCCCATTTCTTTACCAGCCTGAAGAATTTGGCATGTGGAGTTCAAGTCAAACACTCCTTTCTCACAGAACACATCAATGTTGTCCACTTGAAGGCTGGCTGCAGTGATCTGCTTCTGTATAGCAGGCAGCTGCACAGAAAGAATGTCCTCTGTCGCTTCTGCCATAGTCTTACCTCTGGACACAAGCACAGGTGATGAGAATGTGAGCTACAAAAGAACAAGTGAATGATAATGGAAGGATATTATAACTAAGCCTAAAACAAAAACATGGAGGTAAGGCGAATTGGGTGCTATAAATTGTCATGGTGTGTGTGTGTGTGTGTGTGTGTACCCAGCAATGGATTGGTGCCATGTCCTGGGTTTGGCTAAGATAGTGTAATGCCCTGCCCTGCACCCAGTGAAGGGATGGGGGACTCACCACAACCCTATCCAGGATTAAGAAGTTAAGTGGATGGGTGGATGGATGGATGGATAGGTGGGTTTGGAACCTGTTTTCTGTCCTGGCACAGAGGTGGTGGAACTGGCGTCCCTCACAGTCTTCAAACTCAGACTGAAGACCTATCTCTGTGTGGAGCACTTAATTAAGTGAGCACTAGTTTAAACACTTATTGTAATGTATTGTAAAGCTCTTCTATTGTGTGTAATTGTGTATCTTTCCCTCTTTCTAGGTATTAGTGATGGTTTAGTTCTAACAGTGTCTGAAATGAAGAGTAGTTTGGACTCTAAGCTGTCTGTACTAGCTGAGATAATTCTCTTAATGGAAACAAAGCACTTTTGTACATCACTCTGGATAAGAACGTCTGTCAAATGTCTTAACATAAGCCTTCGAGAAACCTCAGTTAATCCACTTTTAACTTAAATCCAGCTCAACATATATAATTTACACGTGTAGAATGCTGATGACTTGACTCAGGTGTAATGGGACAGAATTTTTTTTTACTATGACATACTATTTTGCAATGACATAAAAAAACAAAGTCGTAAAAAATTAAATAACACATTTAAAAAGAAAATTAAATAACAAATTACAAAGAAAACTTTTTTAACTGAAAGAGTAGTTTTACAGAAATGCCGCCTTGGGAATAATGCCAAACCCTTTGTGTTTTCTGCCCATATTATAAAGTCAGCACTTATCAGTACTAACATTAGCTGTTTCAGCCAAATCTGAGTTCTTAACAATACTTATGACTTAAGCAAAACTTACTCTTCATACAAAGGAAGACACTTAAAATACACACGTGTGTACACCCTGTTGATCATCAGTATGGGTGAGAAAGGTCTTAATCTCAAAACCTTGAAGGGTTTTATTATAATGGTCACTTATTTGTAACTATTTTGGGTAAAACAAGTATTTGAAATGAAGCTGGCACACTATGAAAAATGCTATTTTATTTCTCTAATAAATACACTAGTAATCATTATATAATATCAGTATGTATGTATCTGTGTGTGTGTGTGTGTGTGTGTATATATATATATATATATATATATATATATATATATATATATATATATATATATATATATACTTTGATATAAAGCAGGGAGAAACTTTTGAAAAACTCTATTTTGAGGTAAATGGCTGTTTGAAATGTAATTTTAAGCTTCCTAACAGTGTTAACTTGGCTTCTTCCTGCTTGGTAATAAAAGCACTTTTCAGAGCCCCTTTCTATGGTGTGTGATTGGTGCCCTCTACAGGGCGGCGGAGGTAATGCACTTACGTTTTATCTGTTATAAGAGATAACTAATTTGGGGGGGAAACTCTGCTATTTCACACGCAGGTTTTTTATAATGTCATAGAAAAGCTAGATAATCAGATGTGTTTTCCTGGTGTGAGACTGAAGTGATTAGTGTGTTTGACCTGGGCACAGCATGAGCTCCACAGTATGTTGAAGATATCCCGATAGGCATGCTTCTTCTTGCAGCATCTATAACACTCAGCATTTTCAGCTCAGTCTGCAGCTCCAGGCCGTATCCACTCTTACACTCCACCAGTGTAGTGCCCGCTCTGAGCATGCGCACCAGCCGGCCCTTTAAGCCCTCCAGCAGAGTGTCTGAAGCTGCTGCCTGGGTGTGTTTCACTGTGAAGTGAATGCCCCCACCAGCCTCGTGAACCTCCATGTAGGTGGCTCCAGCCAACTGTAAAGCCACACACAGACTGTAAACCATATTTACTGTTTGCTGTTCAGTGTTTATTAATTTAATAAAAATTAAATAGAAATTCTATTCTATTAAAAAATAGAAATATCAGTGAGATAATGCATACATTCATAGCCATGTTTCATAAAACCATGTTTTCATTTCAAATTTGTCATCTCGTTGTATTTCTTTGTATTGCGTATTGCTGCCAAGCTGAATAAACTTTTAAATTGTTAGAACGACATCCATGTCGTTAAAACAACATATGTCCAAAGGAGAAAGCCCACCTCATATTTAAAGCCCCAATATTTATGTTTATTTAAGACTTGTGTTTGTTCAGTATAATACAACTAGTGCTTTGTGTGATGTCCTGCTGTTTTCTTTGAAAGAAAAAAAATTATAGTTGTTTATATTCAGAACCCGAGATTCTGGCGGGGAGTCAGAATTCAGCACAAGGATGCCATTTTACAGCAAAAGAATTAGTTTTTACAGCATAAAGATGTCATTTTTAGGACATAAGTTGTTTTTACAGGATAAGAATGCTGTTTTTTGACATAAGAAGTTGTTTTTACGGCATAAGGATGCTGTTTTTACGACATAAGACATTGTTTTTATGACATAAGAAGTTGTTTTTACAGCATAAAGATTCTATTTTTATGACATAAGAAGTTGTTTTTACAGCATAAGGATGCTACTTTTTATGGCATAAGTTGTTTTTACGGCATAAGGATGCTGTTTTTTACGACATAAAAGTCATTTTTACGACATGCTGAAGGGTGTGTTTTTCATTCTGCATAACATACACCACCATAGTGGTGAGAGACAGATGATCTAAATAAATTGTTAGTCCTAAGTTGTGGGGCTAGACTGAGGTATTTGGCTGAAGTTTGAGTTAGGGATAGATTTAGGGTTATGCTACATTCTTTGTGTCATTGTTTTCAGTTATTTGTGTACAGCACTTTGTTTCAATTGTCATTGTGTTTTAAGTGCTCTGTAAATAAAGTAGAGCTGAGAGTTGAAAAATAACATTTTTATGAAATAAGAGCACATGAATGCCACCACATTATTGCAGTCTAAACAGATTTTTTGATGAACCCTGAGTTTTAGAGCTGGGGGAATGTCAGTAGCAAAACATCCTGGCATTTGCTGGTGGATGTCAGCCTTACAGTGGACAAAAAATCTTTTGTGTATTAGTGGCAGTTTTATGTGAAAACTGTACAGTTTGTTTATTTACAGTTTGTATGCAACTTGCTCTTTTAGAGTGACAGCAATATGTTGTCTTAAATACTAGGGGATGTAGCTCATTGGTAGTGCACATGCTTTGCATGTATGAGGACCAGGGTTCAATCTCCTGCATCTCCATGTTGTTCTGTTCTTGCACTTTGATGCAATGGCCAAGTGAAAAGGCAGGTTTGATCTCTGTTTTTGCCTTTAGGGGCAGTCATGGGCTAAAGCAGGGTGTCAAACTCCATTCCAGGAAGGCCTGCACAGTTTTTTTCCTAATCAAACACACCCAATTCAACTCAGAAGGTAATTATCAGGTTTAATTGTAGTGTCAGGGCAGAGAAATCACCAAACTGTGCTGGATACCGGCCCACCAGGACTAGAGTTTGACATCCCTGGTCTAAAGTTTGTATAGTTAGAACATAGCTGAAGGGCCCTTGAGCAAGGAATCTGATTCCCCCTGACCCAGATGATGGGTCTCTGGATATGTCTGTGTGTTTACTGCATGAATAGGAAAAATTCTGAGGTCAGATGCCAGTGTGTGTAGAACTGGTTCTTGCTTTTTTCTGCGATATTGATTTTGTGCACATACATGTATATTTAAACAACATTAAACATAAAATTATCTTTTCTAATGGCATTCATTTTCTCTGACCTCTTGAAAGGACATCATGTCATAATTACGACCTCTTACAACTTGCAAGTAGGAATTTCTGAGGACTTGAAGGTAACATAAGATTTAATAGACTATATTACATCTAACTTAATGCTCAGTTAAACTTAATATTTAGCGGAACATGTATTAGTTGTGATGACATGTATGTGATAAAACATAACCAAAGCCTCTATAGAGGAAACTGGTGTCGGTTGTCAAAACGTAAGCAGTGCATTCAAAAACCTAATTTCTTCTTGTCCTACTGAAATAATTACTTAATGCCCTTATTGTGTGTGTCCAGGACACATTTTTGGAATGTATAGGTATGGATTATAATTTATGTGATTTCTAAGATAAAAGAACCAGGATGACAAATGACAACCAACACTGTGGTCCACTATTTCGTCAACTGAGCATCTACATGGAACAAGTTTAATTTGTAATGGCAGAGAATGTGTGTTTTTGTTAGAAAGACAAGGAGCCAGACAAAAAGGCACAGATGAGTAATTACATTATTTTCCACTCTACCTTCATTGCAAACTCATGAACTCTGTCCCCAGCCCAAACTGGATGAGTGTGTGCATCAACCAAACCTACAATAATAGGATATCAGTTTAATAGACATTTAATGTTTTTACAGATTGAAACTTTGCACAGAATAAGTGTCTGCAGGGAAAATACTTGCCTGGGAGAACACACATGCCACTCGCATCTAAAACCTTCTCAAACACAGCTCCTCTGAATTGTGACTCTATGGAATCTGCTGGACCCACAGCTTTAATCAATCCATCACTACACAAAAAGTATTTATAGATAGATGAAACAAAGCCTTATTATTCATATTTATGTCCAATAGCAGATCAGAAGTGAATACAAAACCTGAACTTACTGTCCAATCACCACACTTCCATTCTCAATAACTGCCAAATTCTGCATCCCTTCTTTGGTCAAAAACCTCTCATCATTTTTACACACTAAAACGACCTGTTTGGCACCCTTGACTAAAAGCTTGTAGTTGCTGGACATTTTGTATCTGTGTATCCTTTGCAAGATGAAAAGAGCTGAACTGAAACCCAGGTCAATATTTAGCAAAGACTAAAAACACGCTTCTGGGCAAAGTTCAACCCTGGGAGTGTCCCAGAGCAGAGAGGTAACTGGTCAGTGGTTTGGGGAAGGAGGGTTTCTGACTATAAGAGTAAAATCAATCCTGCTTCAACTGTCTGTGAATCCAAACTGCCGTTACATATTTATGTGGAGGTGCCAGGCATGTTCATACATACATTTACAAGAGATCTTTTGCATATGATTTAAGTTCTGCTTAAACTATAAATAGTTATAGTTTTAGACAGTTGTTAAATGTAGTTACAGTGGTGCTTGAATGTTTGTGAACCCTATATGTTCTATATTTCTGCATAAATACAACCTAAAACATCAGATTTTCACACAAGTCCTAAAAGTATATAAAGAGAACCCAGTTAAACAAATGAGAAAATTTTATACTTGTTCATTTATTTATTGAGGAAATGATCCAGTCTTACATACTTGTGAGGGGCAAAAGTATGTGAATCTCTAGAATTAGCAGTTAATTTGAAGGAGAAAATACAGTCAGGTGTTTTCAATCAGTAGTGTCTGGGCTCTTCCTTACAGATAGGGTGAAGAGTTCGGACATCCGGGAAAGGCTTAGGGTAGAGCCACTGCTCCTCCATGTTGAGATGAGCCAATTGAGGTGGTTCAAGCACCTGGTAAGGATGCCTCCTGAACATTTCCTGTGTGAGGTGTTCCAGGCATGTCCAGTTGGAGTAACCCCAGGGAAGACCCAGGATGCTGGAGAGATTATATTGCCTGGAAACGCCTTGGAATCCTCCCATATGAGCTGGAAGAAGTGGCTGGGGAGAGGGACGTCTGTTCTACTTTGATTAGGTTGTTACCCCTGCGACCCAGCCACTGATAAGAGGAAGATGATGGATGGATGGGATAACAATCAGATGTGAGTGAGCACTCTTTTCAATCAATCAAATCAGTCATGACATGAACAAAGGAGATTTCTGAGGAGCTCAGAAAGAGAGTTGTTGATGCTCATCAGGCTGGAAAAGGTTACAAAACCATCTCTAAAGAGTTTGGACTCCACCAATCCACAGTCAGACAGATTGTGTACAAATTGAGGAAATTCAAGACTATTGTTACACTCCTCAGGAGAGGTCGACCAACAAATATCACTCCAAGAGCAAGGCGTATAATAGTCAGTTAGGTCACAAAGGACCCCAGGCTAACTTCTAAGCAACTGAAGGCCTCTCTCACATTGGCTAATGTTAATATTCATGAGTCCACCATCAGAACACTGAACAATGAGGAGAAAGTCACTGCTCTCCAAAAAGAACATTGCTGCTTGTCTGCAGTTTGCTAAAGATCACATGGACAAGTCAAAAGACTATTGAAAGAATGTTTTGTGGATGGATGAGACCAAAATAAACCTTGGTTTAAATGAAAAGTGTTTTGTTTGGAGAAAGGAAAACACTGCATTCCAGCATAAGAACCCTGTCTCATCTGTGAAACATGGTGGTGTTAGTTTTATGGTTTGGGTCTGTTTTGTTGCATCTGGGCCAGGACGGCTTGCCATCATTGATGGAACAATGAATTCTGAATTATATCAGAGAATTCTAAAGAAAATATCAGGACATCTGTCCATGAACTGAATCTCAAGAGAAGGTGGGTCATGCAGCAACACAACGACCCTAAAAACACAAGTCGTTCTACCTAAGAATAGTTCAACGTCAGTTAACGGAAACGTTTAGTTGCAGTTATTGCTGCAAAGTGGGGGTCACACCAGATACTGAAAGCAAAGGTTCACATACTTTTGTTTCTCAGAAATGTCATATTGGATCATTTTCCTCAATAAATAAATGATCGTCTCATTTAAATTGTTTCTCTTTATCCTCTTCTAGGACTTGTGTGAAAATCTGATGTTTTAGGTCATATTTATGCAGAAATATAGAAAATTCTAAAGGGTTTGCAAACTTTCAAGCACCACTGTAAGCGACTGATGAATTAAGCTTGAACTATTTTTAACTGATATTGGCTTAAAGCAGATACATTCAAAATTTTCTGTCATCACCCAACAGTCATTATGCAAGTACTCATATATATATATATATACCCAGTATATATGTATATACACCAGACAGTAGTCCCTCTGTTTCTCTGCATGTTTTTAGCCCCATTACACCCCGTTATTTAATGATACAGACCCCCACACAACAGGTATTACTGGATGGTGGATCCTTTTCAGCAGCACTGCCACACTGACAAGTGGATCAGATATATCAGAGCTCTACACTAAATTCAACCAATTACTATTACATAAAACTTTAAAAAGTAAGTAATGTACAATTTAAACCATGAATAATACTTTAGAATGTGAAAATCCCACTGAGGGACAATATGACTCTCATTAATGCAGTTACAGGTATGACAATGTTAATTTGAGTCCATCCAGCCACATGGTTCACAGGAAAAAATCATACCAGACTAGCTGAAAGTGCTAATGAGAAGTTACATAAACTTCGACACCACAGTGTAAATCTAATTCAGCCATCACATTGTGGGCTCAAAAATATAACCATGAGCTAACAGCTACATAATACAAACAGAAACTGTTTAATCTAGAAAGGACTTGGGCTGTTTCTTTAAGTCACAGCAGTTTTATGTTAGGATGGGTCATTCACAAAGAATAATTCTGAAATAAATAAACCTTCAATATAGTTTAATTATTAATGAAAAGGAAAAATATTCTGACTCTAAATGTCAGGTTATTTAATAGGATAAGATGGAAACCAAGCATCTCAAAACAAGGAAAATACAAAACGCATAATTTTATTTGCGCAACTGTGCA
The DNA here is from genome assembly GCA_036984385.1 of Crenuchus spilurus. NCBI lineage: Eukaryota > Metazoa > Chordata > Actinopteri > Characiformes > Crenuchidae > Crenuchus > Crenuchus spilurus. Next base: position 122,370 of record BRDA01005930.1, on the reverse strand, counting down.
GTCAGAATTATGCCTTTACAGTGTACAAAACAACCCAAAACATTTTTGCCCACAAAGAATAAATGAAGGGAAAAAAAAGCTTCACATACAACTAAAACGAGATAAATCATACATCAACTCCAACTCTGACCACATTCTTCTTCATTCCCTCATCTCGCCATCCTCTTCCTCCTCTTCAACTCCTCGTATATACAAAACATTGTTACACCTGGAAAGAAGCAAGAGCAATTAGTTGACTATTTTTAGCCTCTTCCAATATGGTCTCACAATAAGTCTTAGACAAATGTGAATATTCCATTCCCCAGGAACCCCCAAAATGCACCATCTTTTTTGTTCCTGGAACTTCAGAACAATATATTCACTATTCAACAGCCCATTATGGCTTAGGTCAGGAAAGGAGGCAGAACAATAATGTGGATTTGCTTGGAACTCTCTACTATAAACCATATAAAACTAACATTTATATATAGACTAAATAAATATACTGTACAAAACAAAAGGTTATTAAATGTAGTTGTGTAAAATGAGCCTTGTCTACCGCATTACGTTAACCGTATTCTAGTTAAGGACACATGGCCAGTTTCTGCAAGTTTCAACAAGTGAAATTTAAGACTTTTAAAGACCTTTTGAAGACCACTTATATGCAACTGGAACTATTTCATGTTCATACGGGCACAAAAGTATGAGGAATATGAAAAGAAAACCAGTGTCCCAGAATTACTTGTTTGTGTTCTTTACTGCCGCCATTTTTTCTGACCTCCCACACAACTTTAAGGTGTATTTCAAATTCGTTATTTTCAACAGGCTTCAACCAAGCATTAAATGAAACATCACAACACATTAGCTGGATGTGCTCTGACAAGTTCTGACTGGATTACAGTTTGCATTGGTTTAATTCTGTAGTTTGTTACACTATGGTGAATATATTTTTTCCCCAAACCACATTTAAATTACTAAAGATAATGCAAGTTTATAACAGTAACATTACCACTGATAGTAATGAAGTCATAAAACATTTAAGACTTTTTAAGAACCCTGAATGGCAGATTTGAGACATGAATCTAACCATCAGTGACTGTTACAGACCTGATTGGCTTACGTTCAGTGTGTATGCACTCTGTACCAATACACAGTGTCTAAAAAAAATATTTATATAGTCCTTTACCTGACCAGCACCTCCCCAAGATGACCCGCCAAAGCTCCATCCACGTACTCCTCTGTGTTAGCCAACTGAACATGCAAGGGACCACAGATACGATTAATTCAAATAAACCAGACAGGAATAGTTATCACAAACTGAAGCAACTAGTCACAGCCACGTTTAATTTGAAGTGGTTTACACTTCATTTTACATCAGATGGGCAGGTCAACATAAAAACATAGTAAGCATCACATTCATTCAGCATTATGGCATCTGAACATAATCATTGGACTGTGGTTACTTTAGATAATCACAATCATTTAAAATAATTGCAATTATTTGAGACAATTATTCATTTTTTCTTTCACAGTCGTGATTGTTTTGCAGAACATAAACTTATCCATAATGTTAAGTGACAGACAGCAGAATTAAAATGTGATGGCTCTTGTTAAAACAAACATCTGCACTGTTGGATGTTATTGTTTTCTTATTTAGGGTGGAGCTGTCTGTGGTCAGTCTGGAGTTTCTGAGTGTGGACAGACAGAAAGCAGGACAGCATTTCCTGAAAGCATCACTGAGGAGATGCCGTAGTAATCATGGAGAGCATGATGGTCTTTCTGTCACTATGGTAGATGTTCAATAACACTTTTGGGGAACTCTGCTGTTAATTTAGCCACTTTAGGCTTGTCTTTGTATAACAATACACAGAACAAAATTAGACAATTAAATTGTTATTTGAACAAACTAAGCTGACTTGAGTTACATTATGACAATACCTGCATGTTCATGTAGCCGTCTACTGATACCAAATAACCCTTGTACTCCATACCCCACTTCAGCTTCACCATCACAGGTTTTCCAGTAAGACCGTTCAGAAACGGCTTTGGATTCAGCGGTAAACTCTGCAAAGAGAAAAACAGCGGAAGTTAACCAGAAGCTTAAGTTACCTTGCTATGTGTATTACAGTTTCTCAGATGTCTGAAGAATACTGCTGCACCATTTAAAGTGAAATGATAAATTCCACCAAAACATTACAAACAAGACCCCAACAAGACGCTACCAGATACCAATAAGAAGTTAATGTTAACTTCAGCTTGGTGGAGAAAAAGGCTTCAGTAAGATTGACTCAAGTTCAGCAGCAGTTTAATTAGGAGTGTTTAGCTTGACATACGTTTCTATCTCTGGTCAGCCAAGACCTACCAAATACGTTTCACTAACGTTTGTGTCAGATAGTCTTTATTTATACTCAGACTTAAGTCACTGAAATAAACACAAACTTTAGCTAAATTAACCCAAAACAGATTCATTCAACCTGTAAAAATGCGTGTTTAGTTAGCTCACGTAAATAATACAGCAGCATAATATGACAGAGCACCTAGCATTAGCATGCTAACCACATCATCAGTCTCACTCTGAATGAAAACTTACTCACATTTACACAGAAAATTACTTTAAGCACAAAGATGGAAAGATTAGCGGTTACGTACCATACTCGAAAAACAAAAATAGTCTCCAATAAGAGGTAAATGTTGCTTTATTCAGAAGTAATCTACTTCAGAAGCTCACTCACACGCCTTGCCGCCAGGAAAGGGAAGGACAACGAGTAACGAGTGCAGCTCCGGACTCCAAACACAGAACATGTCTCACAGCGACACCAGCTGTACTGGAGGGTAACTACAGGTTCTTTACAATTTCATCTGGTGACCAACAACGGAGCCAGAGTACCACACATTCTTAACCATCCTTAAACTCGGTTTATACAGTCATACATAAAAAAGTAGAATACCGTGAAAAGTTCAGTTTTTCTTCAGAATTTATTTCAAAAAGGCAAACTGTCATATATTTTCTATTCATCACACATAAAGTGACATTTCAGACATTTTTGTTTTGTTTTAATGTTGATCTGTATCAGAATCGGATTTACTGGCCAAGTATGTTGACAAGGAATTTGTTTTAAGTCATTGTTGTCTCTTTAGTATTAAATAAAATATAGAGATAATGACCAGGGGCGGATTTGGAAGTTCTGGGGCTCCAAGCAATGTCATGTCTGGGGGCCCTGATCAAACAAATTCTTTTTTATAGTTATGATGCGGTATAGGCTTAAACATAAAGTAAATTATCATTATTACTTATTCATAAATATTAATATACAAACATTTTAAACATTACTTAAACATTATTATTCAGAATATTTTATTAGGAATTACTAGTTACTATATATATTTATATATACTAATAAATAATAATAATAATAATAAATAATAATAATAATAATAATAATAATAATAATTATTATTATTATTATTATTATTATTATTATTATTATTATTATTATTATTATTAAAATAAAATAATATTAATCAATAATAAAATATACATTTTTTAATATTAATAAAGTATTAAAATCATGTAATATAAAATTATCACCCAATTCTGTGTTTCACCTTGATAATCAACTTCACTACAATTCATTAGTACCAATTTTACACTTATGTTTGGACTGTATAGTCAGTAGACCTCATTTACATAAAATTATACCTCACTTTTGAGTAAAAATAAGCTGAAATTCTGAATTCTTTTGACAATAGTTAAACTTCAAGGCATGTAAATGGATGGCTTAACACAGACTGGTAGATGCATGCATACAGATACAGATTCTAATGTTAATGTTAACAGATTTTAATATGAAACCTCTGATATTAAAATATGTCTATCTGATGTGAAACAGGCAGAACAAATGCTCAACATGTTAACAACTTACAGTCCTATGGGCCAAATTTCAAAACACTGGTTTGCAAGTCCAGAGGCTATTTGATAGAGTGACAGCTGGGACGGCCAATCACACACTAGCAAGAAACGGCAGAGCCAAATGATGAGCTTGTGAGCGGTCTAAAGAGAAATACGTTTCGGACTGAGTGGCCGTTTTTTGCTGGGTCCTAGTGCTCGACCTGTTTCTTTTTAATATAGTGTATCACTGTTTTTGGATGAAAATGAAATCTGCAGAGAACCAAAACTGTTTTTGAAAAAGCCGCTGTCACCCAGCAATCCATCCATCCATCATCTTCCACTTATCCCTTGTCCAGGTCGCGGGGGTAACAACCCAAGCAAAGAAGACCAGACGTCCCTCTCCCCAGCCACCTCTTCCAGCTCAAATGGGAGGATTCCAAGGCGTTCCCAGGCCAACTGAGAGATATAATCTCTCCAGCATGTCCTAGGTCTTTCCTGGTGTCTCCTCCCAAATGGACATGCCCGGAACACCTCACCCGGGAGGCGCCAAGGAGGCATCCTTACCAGGTGCCCGAACCACCTCAACTGGCTCCTCTCGACGTGGAGAAGCAGCGGCTCTACTCTGAGCCCTTCTCCGATGTCCAAACTCTTCACCCTATCTCTAAGAGAGAGCCCAGCCACCTTATGAACGAAGCTCATTTCAGCTGTCTGTATTCGTGATCTTGTTCTTTCGGTCATTACCCAAAGCTCATGACCATAGGTGAGGGTTGGAACGTAAACCGACCAGTAAACAGAGAGCTTTGCCTTCTGACTCAACTCTCTCTTCACGAAAACAGACCGGCACAGAGCCCACATCACTGTGGATGCTGAACCGATCCGTCTGTCGATCTCCCGCTCCCTCTTACCCTCACTCATGAACGAGACCCCCCCCCCAAAAAAAACCAGACCCTCCCAACCTGGAGAGATCAATCCACCTTTTTCTGGCTGAGTATCATGGTCTTGGATTTGGAGGTACTGATTCTCATCCCGGCTGCTTCATACTCAGCTGCAAACTGGTCCAGTGAGAGTTGGTGGTCATGTTCTGATGAAGCCAGCAGGACCACATCATCTGCAAAAAGCAGACATGGAATCCTGAGGTCACCACACTGGACACCTTCCACCACTTGGCTACGCCGAGAAATTCTATCCATAAAATTATGAATAGAATTGGTGACAAAGGGCAGTCCTGGCGGAGTCCAACCTCAACTGGGAACTAGTCTGTCTTACTGCTGGCAATGCTGACCAAGATCCTAATTCGCTTGTATAGTGACTGAATAGCCCTTAGCAAAGAATTTCGTATCCCATACTCACGGAGCAGCCCCCACAGGATACCCCGAGGGACACGGTCAAATGCCTTCTCCAAATCCACAAAGCACATGTAGATTGGTTGAGCAAACTCCCATGAACCTTCTAGGACCCTATCAAGGGTAAAGAGCTGGTCCAGTGTTCCATGACCGGGACAGAACCCACACTGTTCCACATGAATCTGAGATTCGACTATCAGCCAGACTTTCTTCTCCAGTACCCCTGAATAGACTTTACCGGGGAGGCTGAGAAGTGTGATCCCCCTGTAGTTGGAACACACCCTCTGGTCCCCTTTCTTGAAAATAGGGACCACCACACCCATCTCCCATTCCAGGGGCACTGCCCCCGATGTCCATGTGATGTTGCAAAGACGTGTCAACCAAGACAGACCTGCAACATCCAGAGCCTTGAGAAACCCAGGGCAAATCTCATCCACACCCGGGGCCTTGCCACCGATGAGTTTTTTGACTACCTTGGCCACTTCAGCCTGAGTGATGAGTGAATCGCTCCCAAGGTCCCCAGAGTCTGCTTCTTCTCTTGAAGATGTGCAGGTTTTCCCCCAGGTGGGATTGAGAAGGTCCTCAAAGTATTCCTTACAATGGCCAATGATGTCCCCAGTCGAGGTCAACAACTCTCCACCAGCACTGTAAACAGTGTTGGTGGGAAACTGTTTCCCCCTCCTGAGCTGCTTGACCGTTTGCCCGTTTGGGTGGGGCCCCGGAAACCCTATTCCGGGTGAGGGATCCAGGGTCTTCCCCCAGCCCCACTCCCAAATTACGCCCGTGGTGTACGGTATTTCTTTAGTGTGAAACAACAAAAACAATTATGCGTTTAATTATGCGTTTTGGCCAGCAGATGGCCCCCTCATCTCCGGGGCCCCAAGCAATTGTGTGGTTTGCGTGTTGGTCAAGTCTGCCACTGATAATGACACAATGCACAGTAAACAAAACAGACAGTATATACTGTTTACTGTGTATCTTTCCCTCTTTCTAGGTATTAGTAATGGTTTTGTTCTGACAGTGTCGACTCTGGCCTGTTTGTACTATCTGATATGATTCTCTTAATGGAAACAAAGCTGTACATCACTCTGGATAAGAGCATCTGCCAAATGCTGTAAATGTAAATGTACACAGACTGTAGAGGAACATTTAGATTAAACTTTTTGCCAATGTGATTGCACACAACAGAATTTGACCTCCACTTTTAACCTTTCCGTGCAGTGAAACACACACACTAGTAGACACACTAGGCTGTGAGAACATGTGCCCATACTGGTGGGCAGCCCTATCCATAGCGCCCAGGGAGCAGTTGGGGTTGCTCAAGGGCAGCAGTTAAGGGAGCAGTTAGGTGCTTTGCGCAAGGGCACTTCAGTCATGACCTGCCCAGGGATTGAACTGACAACCTTCCAGTCTCAAGACCAGATTCCTAACCACCAGACCACAGTTGTACCACTATCATTGACAGTGTGCCTAAAATTACAGAATATGTACACAATTCACAAATAAACATAAAGATTAAGTTTGTGTGTTGATGCAAACAGCTGTGTATAACAAAGTAATGAATGATGGTGTTCAGTGGTAGGTTGAGTGTAATAACTGGCAGAGGAGAACAATATGGGATTACAAACAGAACAGTAGTTTCCTACCCTATCCTGGATTACAGCTGATGAATACTCTTAATATCAGAACATGTGACACTTTGTTTATATAAAAAACTTGTCAGACTTAGCCTATTAAAGTTTTTTTTATTATTATATGCAACCCCCAGTCAGTATTTATCAAAGATAGAAAATAACATAAGTTTTTTAAATTTCTTCCTTGCACCCCAAGAAGTAGACTCCAAATGCAATTTACTTTCATAACTCAATGACACATGATTGATATTTGTTTGGATTTATGGAATGAAAGGAATGGCAGGGTATGTTTGCTCGTCATGTCTTCTCAGGTTTGTAAAGAGTCTGGGAGATGTTTTGGAAGTTTTGTTTAAGTCTGCACCTGAGCATCTGACCTGGGCAAAACATGTCAGCTTCATTCCCCCAATATGAATGGGAACTCCCCTCCTAATGGGAGTGTTTGGTCTTGAAGGGGATTCCCCTGATAGAGTTGTCTCAGAATGTGTCAGTTCACCAACCTCTTCTCTCCTTCTTCAAAATTTCCACTCATCTATTCGGCAAAGCTATTGTGGATGGTATGTTAAAGTTACTTTTTAAACTGTAAATATTTCAGATACATTAAGATTTGATTGCTTTCTGTATGATATTTAGACAATTGAAAACATCTGTAATAGAAAACTGTACTGAATCTGTATAAATAATGTAAAACATTGTTTCCAAACCTGATTCTGTTGCTGTAGTATGCAAATAATAATAATAATAAAAAAAACATATTTGAACCTAATGAAGGGATAACTCATTAGCTGAAATGTTTAGTCTGGTGTTTAGTCAGGTTAACAGTCAGAAAACACTAACATGTGTAGAATTGCAGGAACACACATTTTGACCTGAAATAAAAATCAATGCTAAGAAAAACAATACTGTATGGACATAGAAAGTGGAACGTACATGGCTTTCTAATGTGAAAGACATTTTCAAATCTTTCAGTTTTGAGAAATAAAAGTCAACAATTAGTTGCTGGAAGTGGATCAGTGAGCTTTGGTGAAATCTGAAAATCCTCACTAAAAGATTAGCGACGGAAATCTTTTCACCCAGCTGCATTCCACATCAAAAACCAGGAAAAGTTCAATGAGCGGCTGCCGTCTATCCGCTCACACTTCCTGTAGCCTTCTAACTACTTTCAAGTCCCCCAAACCCATGACAACATCCCCCACTTTCACACAAACCAAATTAAAAAGAGAGGCAAAACATTCCCATTAAAACATATATCCAACACACTCCTATGACTTATTCCTACTAAAATACAAATTTCCTAAAATATATAAGATTTTATGATTGTAAAATTATATTGAATTGATATTAAAATTATTTAAACCCTGTAATTATAAAAGGCATGACACATTTAAATCCATTTCTCAGGAATGTATAGCCTAATGTAAATGGACTAAAGTGTGGTGATGTTATATGTGAAGTAACTGGTAAACTATTTAACACAACTCTTACGTATCAGATGTGTTTCATTATAGGACTGTTATCGATGTGTTTCCTTTAGTAGGAATGTTGTAGAGGTGTTTTCTTTACTAGGACTGTTGTAGAGGTGTTTGCTTTAGTAGTATTGTTGTAGAGGTGTTTCCTTTAGTAGGACTGTTGTAGAGGTGTTTCCTTTAGTAGGACTGCTGTAGAGGTGTTTCCTTTAGTAGGACTGTTGTAGAGGTGTTTCCTTTAGTAGTATTGTTGTAGAGGTGTTTCCTTTAGTAGTATTGTTGTAGAGGTGTTTCCTTTAGTAGGATTGTTGTAGAGGTGTTTCCTTTACTAGGATTGTTGTAGAGGTGTTTCCTTTACTAAGACTGTTGTAGAGGTGTTTCCTTTAGTAGGACTGTTGTAGAGGTGTTTCCTTTAGTAGGATTGTTGTAGAGGTGTTTCCTTTAGTAGTATTGTTGTAGAGGTGTTTCCTTTAGTAGGACTGTTGTAGAGGTGTTTCCTATAGTAGTATTATTGTAGAGGTGTTTCCTTTAGTAGTATTGTTGTAGAGGTGTTTCCTTTAGTAGTATTGTTGTAGAGGTGTTTCCTTTAGTAGTATTGTTGTAGAGGTGTTTCCTTTAGTAAGATTGTTGTAGAGGTGTTTCCTTTAGTAGTATTATTGTAGAGGTGTTTCCTTTAGTAGTATTGTTGTAGAGGTGTTTCCTTTAGTAGGACTGTTGTAGAGATGTTTCCTTTAGTAGGATTGTTGTAGAGGTATTTCCTTTAGTAGGACTGTTGTAGAGGTGTTTGCTTTAGTAGGACTGTTGTAGAGGTGTTTCCTTTAGTAGTATTGTTGTAGAGGTGTTTCCTTTAGTAGGACTGTTGTAGAGGTGTTTCCTTTAGTTTGATTGTTGTAGAGGTGTTTCCTTTAGTAGTATTGTTGTAGAGGTGTTTGCTTTAGTAGGATTGTTGTAGAGGTGTTTCCTTTACTAAGACTGTTGTAGAGGTGTTTCCTTTACTAGTTTTGTTGTAGAGGTGTTTCATTTAGTAGTATTGTTGTAGAGGTGTTTCCTTTAGTAGGATTGTTGAGGTGTTTCCTTTACTAAGACTGTTGTAGAGGTGTTTCCTTTAGTAGGATTGTTGAGGTGTTTCCTTTACTAAGACTGTTGTAGAGGTGTTTCCTTTAGTAGGATTGTTGTAGAGGTGTTTCATTTAGTTGGATTGTTGTAGAGGTGTTTCATTTTGTAGGATTTTTATAGAGATCTTTCATTTAGTAGGACTGCTGCAGAGGTATTTCCTTCAGGGTTGTTGTAGAGGTGTTCCTTTTGTAGGAATGTCTTGTACAGGTGTTTTTAGTATGAGTGTCTTGTAGAGGGATTTCCTTTAGCTGGAATGACTTGAATATGTGTGTTTGTAGTAGTCATATGAATGCTTTATAGAGGTCTTTCCTCTAGAAGCTGAGTTGGATCTATAGTTCACGGCTATGAATGCTGCCAATGTTGTATCTACTTAATAATGACTTGAAGTTGGATGAATCCTTATGTGATTAATCACTTTGTTTTTTACATTTGTTCTCAATTTATATTACTTTGAAGAGATTAGTTTTCTCAAAGACATGAAAGAGTTTCTGTTCATCACGTTTGGAAATTTGAGTAAACAATATCTGCTTTGTTCTGCGCTGTGCTGGCTGGTAGCCAGACTAGTTAGTTCATTACACTAAGCTGCAATTTAATGTAATTCATTCACAGCTGAAGTCTGCAGGCAAAGTCATTCTAATTTAGGCCACCATAACCAGTGTTTGTCTAGCAAACTATGTTTTTAAGGGATGCTGGGTTAAAATGGATGATAAATTGTTATTTTTCATTTGGATATTTGTTATAATAGTCATAGAATCTCAGATTATATATTCAGTTTATCACTTGATAACAGATATCTAGCTCACCTACAGTAAGTGATGCACACCTGTGACATCTAAGAACAGTTGAAGTATTACAGTAGTTTACCAGAAATGTTCTTTTTTTTTTTTTTTTTTTAAAAAAGGATGCTTTTAAAACCAGTTAAAAAAGTGAAATAGATTCAGTTTCCATGTTAACAAATATGACTGAGCTTTAATGAAAAGTCATATTTTTTTGTTGTCACAAAGCCACATTTTTGATCAAAATATCTCAATTATTAATCACCAGATCACCCATTATCAGGCTTTTTTAACACCTCTATGATGAACAACCAGTACCTGTTTTTTATATAAATGCATGCCTCGATTGGCAGGGTTACTTTGAAATGTATCCGCTATGAAACACTCACAAAATAAAATTTCACTCATCAAAGCTGAGAGTTCAATTGAAGATATAGGTTCTGCGTACAAGTATGTCTTTTTGTCAACACTGACTTGGATGTTTGCTTAAAAAATAACCCTAATTCACTAGTGCTGCTTTCAGTAGAAATACAAAAATTCTGACCACAGTTCTTGGGTGGAGACAATGCATGGCTAAATGCCTTTACTGTGCAATAAGGAGAACCCAATCCTGAACAACTTGTTGTTTCATGTTTTCAGACCCAAACAAGCCCACCAAAAACTGACTGAGTTGAATTTGTGTCATGATACACTTCTGCAGAAATGTGTACTGAAGATTTGACTTTGCTAGATTGCTGTTCTTTAAATAAAACAGGGCACCCACAGACTCACACCAGATTGACATCCTATTAACTGACAACACCTTACTCAATTTTCACATTCAAATGATCTGCTAATCCTAAAACTTCACATAATTTTTCTATTCACAGACATGTAATATTAGCTTACTTTCTCAATAAATAAATGACCACCTCTAATACATATATTGTCTCATTTATTTGGTATGGTTTTCCTACTTTGGTTTTCCTACTTTTAGGACTTTGATTTTGCAAAAATATATAAAATGTTTAACACATTTTCCAGTAAAGACTGCTATTTGATTGACATAGGGCAGACAGAACAGACTACTTTTTTTCAAATCAAGTAGAGGAAAAACAAAACAATCAACAAAAATGTTTCACTTACTTCTTTGAGCTCTTTACAATAGTAATGTCATTAATGAAAGACAATATTCTACATCAAGCTTGTCCACAACTTTTGACAGACCACTTTTGCAGGGTGAACCTTTTTTTATTTTTCCCCATCATAACACTCTGTAGCAAGATACATTCATTCTGAAAAACTGCATCATCGCCAAGCTTATTTTCTATTGATGGAATGATTTTGATGGGAATTTTTGTGTAATTCTGATGGAATGTGCACCTGGCTACACGATGGACGTGTGGGAGACGTGCTTGTATGCAAAGAGTTTTTTTTCATGTATACATATGTTTAAATTTTTTTTCTCTTATCTTCTTCCTCCCTCATGTTTTCTTCCTTACTTTAAGGTTGGCGCTGTGTTAAACGGCTGCCCTGCCAGCAGGGGCTGGGACCTAATTTCCCATAAGGGATCAATAAAGTATATCTGTAGCTTTATCTGTACTGATTGTTGAGGTAAAGTTGACCTTCTCCCCAGTCCTTTACCTGGCAACCCCATGTCATAAAAGTAATTTTCATATGTTTCATTAGAACAGCACCAGACTAAAGTTCCAGTATCATCTACTTTGCAAATGATGATGTTAGATTCAGCACAGTTACTTTCATCCAATTATCCACACTCCTTGACTGCTTGTTGTTAAAGCTCTGTAACATTATTGTCTACGGTTATTGCTGATTTTCATTTGGCTTTTTTATATTTATGTGAATCCAATTCAGCCCATTTCTTACAGTTCCCTCATAAAACTTCTGACAATTTTTGCTTTTCATTTGATTTATTATCATATTGCTTTGGGTTTTCTATCCTGAAACTTTGCTTGGCATAACCATATGTTTTCCTTTTATAACCTTCATATTATTTTACACTTCGACCAAACAGTGGTGAAGCCAGACAAATATAAAGTTGGCCGGGCTGATACAATTACTCATATCAGGGTGACACGGAAACTGTGATGTCTCATCCTCCGGCAATTGTCATTTAGTGTGTGTGTGTGTGTGTGTGTGTGTATTTGGGGATGTATATGTAATGTGGCCAAAGGGCTGGACAGACATTAGTCTGAATTTCATTCTTGACTGACTGGTATAATTCTTTCCATTGTTTCAATTGACAACTTGTTGCAATTGAAATTTCTTTCATTTAGTCAACTTGATCTGTAAACACTCCCCTTTAACTTCAGACTAAAAACTGAAACAGATTAAAGACTAAAAAAACCTGAAATACAGACTAAAAGTATATATATATATATA